>JAJHJA010001169.1:0-105094 GCA_021202915.1 Heliconius himera | reverse complement strand
TGATCAGCACTCGATGGAGTTAATTATTTTGAATATTTCTTTTTATAGAGCTGGCACCGCTAAGCTCTGCGATGCGTTCCACTCAACACACAATGCCTCGAAAAATTCGGCGGAATGTGGAGAACGGAGTGTCTTAACACTAAGTTCCCTCTGCCTATCCCGCTGTGTGCGGGATACAGCGTGAAGCTGATCTATTTAAATTAAAAAAAATCTATAAAACAAAACCAAATTCAAGCAATTTCAATCACAAATTAGCACCGGGAGTGCTCATTATTCGCGAGGGTGCCTCCACTGCTGTAGCGTCTCTCCACCATCACCCGGAAATCGTCAACCTCTACCGGATGTATCGCTCGACGGTGGCACAAATGGCTTAATATGATACGAATTGAATTAATTAATCGATTAATACGACGTGTTAACTTGTTTAACTCTAATAGTATTAATTATTGGGTATGGTATTTTTGCTTAAAATGTTATTATTATTTATTTTAGTTTCACGCTGTATCCCGCATTAGCAGAGTAGGTAGAAGCAGGGAACCTAATGTTAAGGTACTCTGGTCCTTCTGTTCTCTATTTTCTGCCAAATTCCGGAGACATTACATGTTGAGTGGATAAAACGCGGCGTTCAGTTGAAACTCGAAAATGAATCGAAACAAAGCAATGAAGTCTTAATACTAGATTCCTTTTCCCTACTCTATTCTACTTTCCACTTTGTGCCCAATAAGATAATTACATTAAAATTCATCTATTTTTATGATGTTTAAAACCTAATAAGCTAGTAAGTAGTAGCGCGTGAAGCTAAAAAGACCCAAAAGTTTTTTTTTACGAAAACGAATAAAAAAAAGTTATATTATACCTAAATTTAGGCCAGTCGGTGCGCAGTGGCACAAGCGTAGATTACACGCGACAGGTTATGGGTTCGATTCCCATTTGAGCAAATTAAATATTTAATATTCTCATATTCTTAGCTCTGAGTTCCACTTCTTAACACGCAATTTTATTGTTATTTTCCGTAACAATTTGAAATTTTTTTTTTGAACGCCATCTCAGGAAGTCACGGTTTGAAGGGTTTATGTGGAGGCCTCAAATTTTATTTTAACCCAATAATTTGATTACTAATCTGATGCCGTAATAAATAATAGTAAAATCGTCGTCAAGTCAAGTGATTTAGAGAAAAAAGTACATAAACCTTTTTTTTAGTATTTTTTTTATCTACAACTTTGTCACTTACACACACAACATAAAACACTTATTTAAATAAGTGTTTTATTATTTTATTTAAAACATCAAATAAATAAGGTAAAATAGTCTATTTGAAATTTTATTATAACCAAGGTCTCAAAAAAATCGGTTCTATGATTTTTTTGTTATTTAAAATGTTTATTTTGACTGGTCTAGTCTATATAGTCACTTAGTAGCTTACAGTTATTCGAATGTAACGACTAGTTCCATTATACACATACATAAAAGATCCAAACTTAAATAAATTATTTGCAGTCAAAATCATTGACGCCAGTCCAGGCGCAGGGGTACAAAGTGTGACTGTAAACATGACTGGTTGTGGGTTCGTTCCTCACTCGAGAAAATGAAAAATATATTAAAATTTATAATTTAATTTCTTCGTAGAGGCAAAGAACGGCGTTGAGCTTCGCCACTTAACACGCAATGCCTCCAGAATTTCGAACAAAATGAAGAACAGAGTCTTTAGGCTAGGTTCTAAAACCGCCTACTCTGCTATATGTGCGATACAGCGTGAAAAAAAGATCATTGAGAAAACGTTGAAATTAGCTAATAAATTTCTTTGAAATTATTTTTTACTATTGTATTTTATATAATAAATAATAACTAAAAAATAATGTAAAATAATATATTTTTTAACAACACTGTTTTTCAATCAATAAAGAGTCACAAAAGGTTGAGGTTATTAACTAAAGAACAAAAATTAAAAAGGGTTCTACGAATATAAAAAGCCTGTTTCATTCGCTTTGAATTTTAAATAGAAATAACGTTAACGTTGAAAAGATGATTTTGATTGAAAATGAAAATTACTAATGTTTTAATCATTGTAAAGCCATTGTGGCGTGGGACAGCGTACTGTAAACGGTGATCGTGGGTTCGATTCTCGTTGTTGTAGGAGGAAACGCTGTAATGAGTTACGACACTCAAACTCAAAATTTCTCAATAATCTTACTTATTTAGAAAACGTATAAAAATCTTAACGTAGCGGGACTCGAACCGGCGCCTCCTAGTCGGATTCCACGAGGCACAGGTTGAAGTCCCGCTACGTTAAAATTTTTATACGTTTTCTAAATAAGTATTTTTCTTTCCTAAATGTGGATTGACACTTTAAAAATGTTAAAAATATCAAATAATCTTATTTTATTCATACATCAATATTGTTTAATTTGGTAAAGATTATGACAAATTAAAAAGCATTGTTACGATAGTCACTACAAATAATGACTAATCACAAGTGGTGGTTGCCTGTTCAAATCCATTATAGGCCTGTTTACTAAATTTATTTAACTAATTAATATTATCGCTACGGTAATATACGGTTATTTAAACGCAACCACAACAAAAATAAATTATAACATTAATAATTAAGTGCTATTAAATCACTCATCTATATGAAGTAAAATACATACATATTTTTTAAGCAGCTTCACGCTGTATCCCGCACACAGTAGGATAGGCAGAGGGAACCTAGTGTTAAGACATTCCCCACTTTCTGCTGAATTCTTGAGGCATTGCGTGTTGAGTGGCAGAACTCAACGCCGCGTTTAACCTCGACACCAGAGCGAAGAAATGGAAATATAAATTTAAGTAAATAGTTCATCTCCTCGAGTGAGATCGAACCCACAACCAGTCGGTTTTAAAGTCACACTTCATGCCGCTGCGCCATGACTGGCTTCATAATTTTTTTAAAGGTTGCCTAAATATTTAACCTATTTTAAGCTTTACAGTAAATTTGTGAGCTTATCAAAGTACCTTATCACTGTTTTGACAGAAGGCTTATGTCAACTGACTTTAGAAAGTCCTTTGTGCCTACATACTGGAGGTACCATCATTAAAATGTATGAAAATAAAACGAGTTTTCTTTGAATTTTCAAAAGCTTTGATATTCTTTATAATATGATATGAGAATTGTTGTAGTGTAGTTGTATTGGAATAACTATATATTTTGTTTTGCAAGCTTTATGTTTTTTTTTTCATGTTTTTCGTCTTCGATACTAGAAATCTTATATTATTTTGTATTTGTTGCTGTTTCTAGTGAATTTATTTTTTAATTTTATAGTATAAATAAGTATACTAGGTTTTCTAATCTGTTATATGCGAAATATAGAGGTTGAAATAAAAACAAGTAGTTTTCTTAATTTACTAGTGTATGTTAAAAGGATTCCCTTTTAACATACACTAGTATTTTTTTTTTATTTTGTTGATGCATAAATTAAAAGAGAATAAAAAAAAGAACTTCTATTTCATACTTAGAGGTTGAAGAGCTCAGAGCAGTGTCCTAATTTTGGAGGTATTGCGTTACTCAACATAGCGAAATTCAACACCACGTTTTGCCATGGCACCAGGGCGAAAAAATAAAAATATTAAATACATCATTTCCTGGAATGGGAATCGAATCCACAACCTATCACATTATCACGCACACTGGCTTCAATATATTTAACTTAAAATGTACAAATTCAATTTATTTACATATGAGTGCGATAATTAAATGCGGTTTAATAAACATTTTGAAATACTACTGTTCAAATAATTTCACATTTATTTAGCGAGTATCACCGCAAATGTCGAATAGCGACGATGAATAGTTCGGAACTGGTGTAAACTATACGAGGGAAACGCTCATTTTTGGATATAATAATAGAAAAAATAGAGATAAAATATAGAGAAAAACTAAATGCGTCGGATATAGCGGAAATATAAGGTATATTGTTTCATTGTGAAAGTGTGAAACTGATATTTTTGTTTAGAAAATGACAATATAAGCGTTGAATAACAAAAATTCTGAATGTATGGTTTTTTTTTAGAAACGTTAACAAAACATTTCAATTGACGTACAGATATAAATCTGTATTGTTACACTTTATATTATATTCTATAGCTCTTTAAATATAATATACGCAAATAAATAGGAATAAAAGAAGCAATTGACTTCATAATTTATAGGAAGTTTAAGGTAAAGATAATTTGGTGGCAAGATTCTCTGTTCTCAATTTTCTATTCCAATTCTAGATATTGCATATCGAGGGATGTAACAGTAGGTTCCCAGGTTCCCTCTGCCTACCCTACCATGTCTGGGATACAACGTGAAGCTAAAGCACAATATAAAAAAAAACAAATACAAAACATTACAGTGTACTGTGCGGTCTAGGGGTGTGAGAATTAGGCTTTCTTCTCGGTCTTCTTAGACGAGAGTTGGGCAATACACCGCCCTGCGCTATCGTAACTATCAAGAGCAACTCTTCGTCGTCATCCTTAGATGTCTTGGGATGATTCTGGTCTTCTTGTTGTTACGAGCAGCGTTTCTGGGCAACTTGAGCACTTCGGCGGCCAGATACTCCATCACAGCAGCCAGGTAGGCCGGTGAACCGGCTCCCACGCATTCGGCGTAGTTGCCTTTTCTCAAAAGTCTACGTATACAGCCCACTGGAAACTGAATTCCGGCACGGTTTGAACGAGACTGCCTTTCCCTTCACTTTGCCAGCTTTACCGTGACCTGACATGGCGCACGAAAGTTAGATTAAATGTTGCAAGCAGCCTAGTGTATGTATGTGATTTTTTTATAATATGAATGCAGGCATCGCGTGTATATTTGTTGGTGGGGACATGAGCGTGTCTTCTCGTAGACGAATGCACACTACGGTGCACGACGATCGCCGGAGTAAACCGACTGATTATTTTTTTTTTCTCTGTCTCTCTTACGATATTCAGCTTAAATACACAATACAATACAGATAAAGTAAAATTACCTAATATAAAAAAATATATATAAATATACTAATCATAAGGCTACGGCTTGCTTGTAACGCTCCGTATCAGCCCAAACTAGAGTGACATTCCATCCGTCCTCTCTCCCTCCTAAAGCGACACGCACCAGTGCGCCTTCACTGTTGTGATATTCCATTCCATATTAATAATCATGATATATATATATATATATATATATATATATATATATATATATATATATATATATATATATATATATATATATATATATATCTAACATTCTATACTAGTAATAAGAAATATTCACATAGTTACAAATTCAATTAACAAAATCAATGTTAGATTCAGAAACTGAAACGTTTCTTGGAATAGAACTGATAATTAATCCTCCATACTCGAACTTACAACGATTGCTTTCAATCCATCAATTGTAATTGCGAAAGGCATCATTTTATGGCGTTTGGAAATTGAAGCTGTTATTTAAATGTGGATACTTAAATTGAATGATAAAATTCGTAATTTATTCTATAGAAAAAAATCTGCTTCACGCTGTATCCTGCACATAGCGGGTTAGGCTTAGCCTAGTGTTAAGACTCCACCGAGTTCTGGCATTGCGTGTTGAGTGGCGGAACTCAAAAACCGATTTATTGTATAGAATAGACTGTATAGAAGTATTGTGATGTAGTTTCTGACTGTAAACGTAATAGTTGTAGGTTCTATTTCTAATATATTATACACGATTGTGCCACTTTTGCTGCGCGAATTTTGATTATTCTTGTTTTTAACTTTACGCTGATCTTGCAAGTAGCACGATGATAAGGAACCTGAGAGCTTAGTATTAAGACACTCCGACCCCATTAAGGCATCCGTTTCTCACTTTTCTCACTTGCGCTCAACTAAACACGAGTGGCGGAATTCAACGCCGTTCTTTACCTCGTTATCGAGACAGCGAGAAAATGAAACAACTGGTCTCATTTTCTTTAGTCATTTGCTATGTGCAGGATACAGCGTGAACAGTTTATTTGTACTTCTAAAATTGAGTTCTCTTAGAAGCTTGATTTTTTCCCCTAAAACCCCAAAATAATTACTGAAATACTAATCGATTAAGCTGTAATTGTATAATATATACATTTTTATAGTTTGGCGTTCAGTTTCGCCACTCAACAAGCAATGCCTCGAAAACATGAGCAGAAAATGGGGAGCAGAGTGTCTTAACACTTCCGTTCCGTCCGGTTCCCTGTTACACGCGATGATTTTTATATTTATATATTTTTATTTCAGAATTTAAGCCAATACAAAATCAAAGGCAACACGAGTAAACGTCTTCACAATATCTTATCAAACCCTCCAAACTACTGAGAACTTGAATTGACATTAACTTGCCCAACTGATTGACAATAACAATAACTGCCCCAAATCATCTATTTGTCAGCCGCGGCCTTTGTTGGCACCAAAGGCAATTCTTTTCAATAATATTTGAACTTCCGGTCAAAAGCAGTTAGGCCTAAATGTAAGCGGAATTCAGTTTAAGAATAGAATTTATGTTTTTTTTTGTTACTTGAAGATTAAAAGTATGTTTTATTTTTATTTCAATTTTTTTTTTCAATTTCTCACTGCATCTCGCGTGTAGTAGGGTAGGCAGAGGGAGCCTAGTATAAAGACACTCCGCTCCTCACTTTCTATCATATTCTGGAGGTATTGCGTATTGCGTGGAGTGATTCAACACCACCGTCTCGATTCCAGAGCGATGAAATTAAAATGGCCTCTTTTTCAAAGAAATGTTCTTACAAATATAGTTAGTTAGAATACATATTATTACCTACGGCGTTATCTGTATGTTCAAATATAAACAACTAATAGTCGTATATGACACATTTTTAGAGCCAGATTTAACTCTGACTGTTACCGATTATTATAATTTAATATAGCTAAAGATATAACTCGTCAAAATAAACTGTTCAGCTTTATATTATTAGTATAAATTTGTTATTATAATTGATTTACTCGTAATGCCTTCAGAATTTGGCATAAAGTTTCTTAATAGGAACGGAGTACCTTAAGATTAGGTTCCCAGGTTCCCTCCGATTACTTTTCTATATGCGGAATACAGCGTGAAGCTAAAAAAAGTTAATATAATTAGCATAATATCTTACAAGCTACGCTCCAGCTGCGTATAACTACAACAAAAGTAAATTCTTGTGGCAGTTATACTGTGCACTATTTAATTACTAAAGCAACTTTTAATAATATATTAGCGATTATAGTATTCAATACCTATAGAAGTTCCAAGAAAATACTATATTACGAATATATTTCTTATTTTAAATGATCGTTTAAGAAATTATATTAAATCAATTGTGATCAGTGATTATAAAAGGGAACACTAAAAGAAGATTTCCTGACAGGAAAAACGGAATTTTATTTTTAATTTTTATTCTTTTTAGCTTCACTTTCCGCCGAATTCTGGAACCATTGTGTCTTGAGTGATGGAACTCAACGCCACGTTTTGCCTTTTGAAACCAGAGCGAAAAGTGAAAATATTAAATATTTAATTTTTCTCAAGTGGAAATCGAACCGACAATATTCTGCTCGTGCTACCAACGACTGCTACTACTTTTTATAATTCATGCAACCAAAATTCCAGGCGAACACTAGTATAGAATATAACTTATTCTATATAATTCAGTTTAAAGCCCGCATACCATGCATGTACTAGCCTCTCTAACTTGAGTCATAAAATTCGAACGGTGTTTCGCGGAGTAAGTGAAAACTTTTCACGTCCGGCCGCGTTTGCTGTACGTTACACACGTGCCCAAACTTTTAATTTCGAACAGTTTTGAGATGTTAAACGGGAGTTGGGACACTAGAGGAAACTAGAGTGGGCACTAGATGACATTAAAGTGGGCACTAGAAGACACTACAGTGGATACTACAGGACACTAGAGAGGACACTAGAGTGGACACTAGAGTGGACACTAGAGTGAACACTAGAGTGGAAACTACAGGACACTAGAGTGGATACTAAAGGACACTAGAGTGGACACTAGAGGACACTAGAGACACTGGAATGTTACTTGATTATTTTGAATTACTGAGCTTATTATGGAGATTTTTTTATAATTAATTTCCTATTTTCCAAGCTTTGCTTGTGCCAGTATTGGAATTTTGTTATTTGTTTTTTATAGTTCAATGTAGCTTTTTAATTTATTGAAGTATTTTCTTTTTCAAAGATGTGATTGTTTTTATACTATTTGTGTAATGAGATTATTAGATCATAATTATGATGATATACTAATAAATTGATATCTAACAATTTGATCGTTTGAGGCCGGTCGTGGCGCAGCGGAACGAGGTGTGACTGCAAAACCGACTGGTTGTGGGTTCGATCCCCACTCGAGGAGATGAAATATTTACTTAAATTTATATTTCCATTTTCTTCGCTCTGGTATCGAGGTTAAGCGCGGTGTTGAGTTCTGCCACTCAACACGCAATGCCTCCGAATTTCGGCAGAAAGTGGGGAACGGAGTGTCTTAACACTAGGTTCCCTCTGCCTACCCTGCTGTGTGCGGGATACAGCGTGAAGCTAATTTAATTTAATTTTTTTAACAATTTGATGAGAATATTATTCTTCAAAGTAAAATCTCTATTCTTACTTTGAAAAATAAACCCAATATGGGAACATTATGAGAATGAAAATAAATTAACTATAAAAAACATAAGGAATAAAATAAAATCAATACACGAACTGTATAATTTTTAACGTAAATTTAAGTCAACATCGCCAATTTACCCTTAGGATACGAAAAACCCTACAATAGTGTAAATACTGAACTGTTTGCATTGCAGAAAAGCAGGTCAGGGACCGAGAACACGGATTTTCCATCAGCCCTTATGTTTTTTTGCGATTTTATAAATGTTTATTTTACATTTGCGAAATTGAACCGCCGTTGGTATGTGTCCAATTAGAATTTTGTTATAATTAAATATTAATTAATAATACGCCGTCGTGGTCGTGTGGTTATTGTGAGTTCGAATTCGGAAATATGCTGTTTAAACTACTATAGGTCAAAGGTCAGACTCATGAGATATAGATAGTTTTTTTTTAGCTTCACGCTGTATCCCGTACATGTAAGGGTAAGTAGAGGAAACCTAGTATTAAGACACGCCGTTCCCCAATTTCCGCCGAATTCTGGAGGCATTGCGTGATGAATGCCGAAACTCTACGCGGCACTTTTTTCCTTGACACCAGAGCGAAGAAATGAAAATATAAATATAAATATAAATAAATATTTAACTTCCTCGAGTGGGGATCGAACCGGTCCCGTCAAAACCAGCCCCGTTTGCAGAGGTATAAATATTGAATTCAATATATGTATATACAAAATTTTTCAAAACTGTCTAACTTCTCTAGCTAATTAAACTGTTAGTTCTTATCGAAGTTCGAATGTCGAAGTTCTTATACGCTTGTTACGATTATTATTTTGTTGTACTAAAATAAACAAAATTATTAAAATATTATAATGAAAATGCGGACACACAATGCCTCCAGAATTCGGCAGAAAGTGGGGAACGGAGTGTTTTAACTCTAGTTTCCCTCTGCTTACCTTGCTGTTTGCGTGAAGCTGATTTATTTATAATGAAAATGAAAACTTGGGATTGATTTTTTTTCAATACTACTATTTTTCATGCATTTGTCGTAAAATATGAGGGAGATAACCACGTTATAATTTATTTAATAATTATACTAATTTTGAAAAAAAAAAATTCTAATTCAACAAAGTAAATATCTGAAAAAGATAAGGATATAACCAAAGATATTTCTAAGATATCAAATATCGATCCTATCGTTACCATTGGTTACAAATTCAAATTAAGATTAATATTTAAGGTTATGACACTTGTAGCGAAGTCTTTGGAAGTCGTCGAAGAGATAAAAGTTCCATTTTTGATATTATCTTATATATTTTTCCCGACTGCTAAGGAAGGGTTATGTTTTTAGCGCGTATCTTGAATGTATGTATGTAATATTCTTTATTATCTCGTATCTCCAGAACCTTTTTTTACATAATTGAGGTATCGTTAAAATCTTTTCGAATACCACAATATGGATATCAAATTCAAGAGCTCAATACGAGGATTTCAAAAAGGTGCATCATGATTATCATTACCACGATGAATCTTAACAAAAAAGTGAAAAATAAAAAATATTTATAGAAACAAAAACCCCGACTGATAAAACTAAAAAGAAAATAGACAAGCCCAATAGTTTATTAGGATTAACAGTCGGGACCTATAAGTAATTCTTCAATCAATAATTTTTTTACCAGGAACCTCGCATAATTTAAAAAGGTCCCGACTGCTTTTTTTTCTTGAGTTTTGTTCCATTATCGTGTCAAACGTTTATGGATTTTCTGTTTTCCTGTGGCTTTGGGCCCCTAGTTAAATGAAAATAATAACGTCTTATAAAACGAAATTAAAACGATTAATCCAGTTTAAATTGAAATTTTGTTTATTTTTATCTAATGTCATCACAAAATCTTAAAATGTAATTCTGATTGACAGTATTTAGCAAATCAGAGTTGCAAAATTTTGTCAATTTCACATTAAAAGTATCAAGTACGTGCAAAAATATTCACAGAAAAAAAATACCAAATAAAATTTCTTATTTTACATAAACGTAAATATTATCTTACATTATCCATACTAAATATTATAAAGCTAAAGAGTTTGTTAGAATTAAAATACTATTTTTGTATTTAATAGTCTATTTAGGTAGTCTTGGTCAACACTTTAATAGTTTCGATGTAACCTACTGTACCTGCTACTAGTTAAAATTACTTAGGACACTTAGAACGAGTCATGTGTACCATTTGATCGAAGTCGTTGCGAAAGCAAAATTTTTTTTAGCTTCACTCTGTATTCCGCACATAGCACGGGAGGTGAAAGGAATTTGAGAACCTAGTGTTAAGACTATCTGTTGCCTACGTTATTACATTGCGGAACTCTACGCCGCACTTTGCGTCGTTACCAGTAGCGTTACCTGTAGCGTTACAGTCACGCGCTTGAGCTGAAACCTCAACTTAGCCTCAGCCTCAATTAATATATTTATCAAAAAAATAATAAATCAAATCAAATCAGCTTCACGCTGTATTCCGCGCACAGCAGGGTAGTCAGAGGGAATCTAATGTTAAGATACTCTGTTCCCCACCTTCTGCCGAATTCTGGAGGCATTGCGTGTTGAGTGGCAGAATTCAACGCTGCTCTATGCCTCGACACCAGAGCGAAGAAATGTAAATATAAATTTGAGTAAATATTTCATCTCCTCGAGTGGGGATCGAACCCGCAACCAGTCGCTATTACTGTCACAACTCGTGCCGCTGCGCCACGACTGGCCTCAAAAAAATAATAATACAGGTAAATGAAATTAAGTCCTTCAGCGCTAGAGACACTGCGCTATAGCCCTAACTGCAATGTAGTTTTACGACTACTTAATGCGAAACTAGGTTAGATTTGTTTACTGCGTTTAATTTTTTCATACGTGAAAGTGAAAGCTGCCTCGTAACCTACTTAGTATAAGGCAGGAAAGATTCCGTAATTGAGGCCGGTCGTGTCCTAGTTAAAATTTCTATTATATAATAACCACACTTTGCATCAGATTACATATATGTGAAACTACTATCTTGTTTATAAAAAAAGTCAGATTCACGCTGTATTCCGCGCATACCAAGGTGGGCAAAGGGAACCTAGTGTTCCGCTACCTACTAACGCTCCGTTCCCTATTTTTTGTCGTATTTTGGAGGCATTGCGTGTTGAATGGCAGAACTCAACGCCGCGCTTTGCCTTGACAGAGGAGTGAAGAAATGGAAATAAAAATTTAAATAAATATTTCATCACATTTGGACACCAATTTTACTACCAATAAATTTTATATAGAGTTCCGATACAATTTTCTAAAAAAAATCTTAAATATATTATAAAATTATATATATATATATATATATATATATATATATATATATATATATATATATATATATATATATATCTAATTTCTTTTTTAATCAAACTTGAGACTTATAATATAAATTATAATACTACAAAACCAAAAGTTTATTACACTGCTTCGTTGAAAAACACACAAAAGATACAATAAGTATACTTCATATAGTTCATTGTGCTTCTGGCTGCTTTTGTTGACGCACTATTCTCAATTTTGCACAAACGATGGGAGTGCAGCGGAGTTCTGCTTAAAATATGATAATTAAAGTGTTCTTGTATGTTTGTTTGTCACAAGATAAATTAAATCTTGATAGTATATGGAACCGAAATAGACTAGTAACCTAACCTGTGAAATCTAGAAATATATTTTGGAGCTAAAGATACCATATTAGAAAATATTTTAATTATAAATAATAGCAGCAGCACAGCGTGTGAGTGTATACACGACGGTTGTGAGTTCGATTCGATTAGAATTATTTTTATTTTCACGTGTTGGTACCGATCTGGAGATGTCGTTTTTGTTCATAAATTACAATCTATCAATAAAAACGGCATCTCAAGATCGATTTCAGAGTTGAGAGCAGTTTATTAATACGGGCCTCCATTCCCTGTATCCACTCTGTTTTAGCGACAAGTTAAATATTACAAGTATTTTTGTTAATAAAATTTTTCGAGTCGGTTTTAACTACACAAAGCTAACAATAAATTTTATAATTTATGATTATTGTGTATCCGTAGAAGTATTAATATCAATACAATTTGGTACAAACAATGTCATAATATATTATGTGGTATAAAACAGTACAAATATATAATTAATTACTATGAATAATTGACTTAACAACATCAGCTTCACGCTATATCCCTCACACAGTTGGGTAGGCAGAGGGAACCTAGTATTAAGACACTCCGTTCTCCATTCTCCGCTGAGTTCTGCAGGCATTGCGTGTTGAGTGGCGGAACTTAACACCGCGCATTGCCATCACATCAGAGCGAAGAAATGTAAATATTAATGTGAATAAATATCAAGTAGGGATCGAACCCACAACAAGTCGGATTTACAGTCAAACTTTGTGTGCGCCACGACTGGTGTCTTAACAACAAAAAAAATATATTTAAAGTGTTTTATGTTTTTTCTTTATACTTTATGTTTTATTAGTTTTAAGATTCTCGGTCCCCCTTTATACGTCAAATTTCAAGACATTGCGTGATAAGTGGCGAAACTCAACTCAGTGTATTTAATTTCCGTGTTCCAGTGGGAAGCAAACCCATTACCGTCACTTCTACAACCATAGTTTCTGCCGTTACGCCACGACGGTGAAATTACCATCACAATATTAAAAGACTTTATAAAGTCTACGCCGTAGACATGTCTACGATTGTACTCCGTAGACTTTACTTCTAGAACTGCAGCTACTTTTCTACCTAGCTTCTTTGTAATTAATATAAAGTTATTTGTTTTCATTATAATTGTAGTATATATTTTTTATTTGACTTCTTTAACACTACAGTAATTCGTGGTCATCTGTCGCAATCCTAAAAAACCTATGGAATAAAATATTAATCGGGATTCAAAATGTTTCAAATACAATTTTTGAAAATTAACTTTGTGAACTATTTTTATATTAATTATATTATATAACATCTAAAAGCATCACTTACCGTATCTATTAGATGTATTTTTCAAAAACAATATATAAAAAAAAATACTGAAGATTAAAATAAGCACATAAAGATCTCGATAAAGAAAATCATATATTTAAAACCGTTCGAAATAGTAGTTCTACGAAAGCCTTGCGGTAAGATCAAAGGGATTCGAGGAAAGAATAAATCGGGAAATCGAGGATAGCCTTTTAGTTTAGGGATCAATGTTGTACGTTTATATCGTACAATAGATATATTTCATAAACTAAAATAGTAAATTGAGATATATTATATTTAACTAAAGCATTTTAAATGTGATAAATTGGCCTTATTTTACATTTAAAAAAATAATGCGGTAAAAAATTTTATATTTTTATTATAGTTATAACGATTAAAAACTTGAATTTCCAGTGGAAGGTTCCATTTTCAACTGGATTATATAAATATA
This sequence comes from Heliconius himera, assembly GCA_021202915.1. Classification (NCBI taxonomy): domain Eukaryota; kingdom Metazoa; phylum Arthropoda; class Insecta; order Lepidoptera; family Nymphalidae; genus Heliconius; species Heliconius himera. The sequence goes on along the minus strand of JAJHJA010001169.1, from coordinate 91,035 downwards.
GAATTTATATGCTAAATTATTATTAAGTTTAAAAAAATATAATAATCTTAAAAATACGAATATAATCTCCTTTAATTTTACGCTATATTCTGCATAGAAGAGTAGACAGAAAGAATATTTGTTAAAAATGTCGTTCTCCACTTCCTCCCAATTTTCAAAACACTACGTTTTAAGTGGCGGGTATTAACGCCGCGTTGTTTTTCTTTATCAGAGCGAGAAAAATAAAAAAAATATTATATATACTCTTAATTTCCAATATTTAGAAGAAACCTTTTAAAATATAAAATATAGAATACAATATGTAAGTATGACGAACGCTCACATGCATTTTACTTTGACAGATCAATCCACAAGGCTTACTATACTAGGTTTACTATATAAGATTTAGAGAACTCCTTACTGGTCGCTTCTTAAGAGACAAAAGATCTTTCAGGATTTAGCGGATAAAATAAATCTAAAAGTAAATACTCTTCGATAGTTTTGTTCGACATAATTACGGTTGCGGGTATTTTTTTTTCCAGTTGGTATTGGGGTCGTTTGATTTTTTTTTACTATTTTATAAAGTAGCATCTTAGCAATTTATGTCAGAGAGTAGAGAGTTTAGTGGTAAAATATTCTGTTAAAAAATTTAATTAAATACGAACGAGCCAGTCATGGTGCAGAGGCACAAAATATGACTGTGAAGACGATACGCAATCGACGGAAAGTGGGGAATGGAGTGTCTTAACTCTACGTGAAGCTGAATTTTCGCACTATTTTCAATATATTGCAAAGGTCTGAATTCTTCAACACAATATTTCTCATCTTTTAACATTTTTAAAGTGTCATTCCACACTTAGGAACGAAAAATACCTATTTATAAAACGTATGAATATTTGAACGTAGCGGGACTCGAATCCGCGCCTCCTGGAAACCGACCAGGCGCTCTGACCACTGAGCCATACGTTCTCATCGTGCTACGTTTTATGGTTATTATTTTTTACTATTTAAATACATTTGTAGTTAATCCTAAAAATAATAGCCATAAAAAGGGGGCAAAATTTTGTATTAAAGCCGCTAGTTCAAGAGAAGTATCAAATAAGAAGGCTCTGGCTAAGCTAAATTTAAGAAAAAGCTCAAGCCTTCCAATTTGTTACGGAACCCTCGGTTTGTTGGTTTTTTGTTGAAATCAGTAGTCGATGATGTTAATACGCTTTATCAATCAAACAATATTTGCGGCCGTCGTGGCACAGGGGCAGGGGCAGATTGTGAATTATTATTTATTAATATTTATTGGAGAAATATTTATAAACAAAAATTTTTAATTATTATTTATTAACAAAATCCCAGCATGGAGTTGCAGCACTCAACACGCATTGCCTCGAAAAATTCGGCGGAAAGTGGGAAACAGAGTATCTTAACACTAGGTTCCCTCTGTTTACTCTGCTGTGTGCAATACAATGTAAGGCTATTATTATTTTTATTATTTTGAATATATTGACGTGCCATACACTATAAACTTAGCTGTTTTCACTTGACTACGGGAGTAGTTAAGGTTAAGGCTAGTATATTACATAAAGCTCAATGAATCACACGGAAACCTAACCTAACCTATCGTAAACCGACGCATGTATATTTCATTTATAATTACCAGGGTCCACGTCACCGGGGGTCACGTAAAGGAGTCAAAATATCTGTATAGTGACCTCAACAGCTCCTCGGGGACCTCACGCGGGTCCGAGATAAATAATAAAACAAAGCCAACACATATTTATTACTTAGAGTTATACTATATTGTAGTGGCTGCTTATGTTTTTGGAACTTATATATGCTTACGCAGTGGTTGTAGATTCGATTCTCATTTGAGGCAAAAGAATAGAAGAGTATTTTTTGAAATGAGTTTAATCACTTTAATCTTGATATAATAGACGAAAGACAGATGCCATTATTTGTAAAAAAATGCAGATTATATTATAAAAAGTCAGAATTTAACAAACTAAAATTATAAGTTTCTAATATTTTTTCAATAAAATACCTATAAATATTGATTTCTTGAATTTTCTACCCATTATTTGTATAGTAACTTCTCAGTTCTTCCAAATTTCATTATTGTAGTTCGAGGGGAATAACCCAAAAAATAATCTTATAAGGATTCTATTCGTACCTTTTGAGGTACAGAACCCTAGAAAAAAACGAAAATATTACATCGCTATATACATACTCGTATATACATATTTGTAATTCACAATAAAAATATATTCATTTGTTTCACGTATATTAACTTTTATTGCATATAAGTTCAGCAGAAGTTGTTACAGTATTAAACTTTTCAACCAGACCAGTACCTGATAGCTGATTGGCGCCAGTGCTCCTGAGCTTTTGCCAAAAAAACTTGCCTCAGTTTTTGAGACGCATATTCAGGGAGTTTCGCTCGTACAAGCCAAATGTATATATACGTTATTGTGGTAATAAAAAAATATTTTTATCATCTTTATTGTAATATGTTAAATATATAAAATTATATGATATTGAGGCCGGTGTCGAGGTTAAGCGCGGCGTTGAGTTCTGCCACTCAACACGCAATGCCTCCAGAATTCGGCAGAAAGTGGGGAACGGAGTGTCTTAACACTAGGTTCCCTCTGCCTACTCTGCTGTGTGCGGGATACAGCGTGAAGCTAATTTTTTTTTTTTTTTTTTTTTATATGATATAATTTTTTTATTGGCGTCGCGCTGTATCCCGTTGCTCCCGGGTAGGTAGAAGGAACTTAGTGATAAGGCACTACGTTCACCATTTTCCGCCGAATTCTGTTCTGATGAGCGGCGGAATACAACGCCGCGTTTTTCCTTCACGTCAGAGCGAAGAGAGGAAATTCCTAGTGTGGGAATCGAACCAACAACCAGTTGCGCTTATACTTATGTAGTCACATTTTGGGCCCTTCATAAAAGATATCTAATATAATTTTCGAATTTGATCTTACCTAAGTTTAAAACACAATATCATTTTTTTAATATGTATCTGTTAAATGTATAGGTTATTGATATTCAAAATTAAAACAAGTCAATGATTGGGCAGTTTTTACTTTAAAATGTCAAACAAAGTAAATAAACTCTAATAAAGTTCTGAACCATTTAAAGACAAATACAGTAGGGTGTTATAGAAGTCGTTCTTCATGATCAGTATAAAAAAACTTCTTGTATAAAAATTGAATCCACAACCTTTTCTCCAATACATAATGTAACTACTCCGCATTATACGACACTAAATCTTTTAAATTATATATAAATAACAAAATTTTCTTCTGAATCCTTTGTAATTGTTCTCCACTCCTCTCTTTCCCTCACGTACACAATATGAATCGATCCGTTCCCTTCCTTTCGTCGACATTTATTTTTATGGGCATCGTCTTTTCGAATATTTCTCCTCACCCGGTTGTAATTCCGAAGAATTCGAAAATACTTGGCACAATTCCCTACAAGAGGATAGCAGAGATGGTTTCGCAATAAGATATACAGCGGAGAAACAGGAAAAGGACTGTAACAATTTTATTTGACAAAACTTTAATTTAGCTGGAACATAGACTGTTTGCTTACATTCGAGTATAAGATATTTGAAATGGCGCGGCTATTGTGTGGGAACTCATTATTTTTTAATATAGTCTTAAGCCGGTCGCGAAATTCACTCGCAAGCATTATGGTTTCGTATGAAACTGACCTTTTCACACGAAGCAGGTTCGGCAGAATATTCTCTGGGTACAACTCTCCGTTTTCTCTCGTCGATTTGCGTTTTGGTAACGATTCTGTTGTAGCTATAGATAGGTTTAGGAGGTTAGCTGCGTACATGACAAGTGATCTAACACCGTATAGTACTATGAAAAGGAATAGAGAAAAGCCAGTGATTATATAATTCTTCTCTATTTGGCTTAAAAGTGTAATTTTTTGGAATTCGTTGTAGGTAGTGTCAGATATCATATCGTGTATGGTTTGGAGTGGCGTGATCATTCCATAGTAAATTATAACACCAAAATATATAATTATCGTCAAAATTAAATAACTTTTGCGGTACCTGATAGTGCTGTTAATATATTTTGATAGTCTTCTCAAATCGTAAGTTGGATTCAGTAGAACAAGGATGCCGGTCATTTGCATTAGAACAAGGCAGCCAAGAGTGAAGCAGCTAACGTCCATTTTGTGTGACAATTTCCAAAATTTAAACTATTAATATATAGAAAACATGGTGTAGGTTAGTATGTAACTTGAATTTCTACATGAAATTGGTAGGTTTTTTATGTTTATTTCATTATGTCAATCACACGTTAAATTGACAAAAGCGGTGACAAAATAAAAGCCAGTATGTATTCTGAAATGAATTTCACTTCTTTTGTGGCAGTTTGTTTAGAATATTCGAGTGATAGAATATGAGTGACAATTTTTGTATTTTGAAATGTTCATATTTGTTTTTTTTCTGAACGACGGTCAATCTTTTTTTTTTAAATTATTAATTTAGAGTTTTTATTGTTTGTGCAGATAATTTTTTTTTTTAAGTTTATGTATTGTAAATTGTGGTTATTAAGTTGTGACGTCGTTTGGGTGGATTATATAACTTATAATAAAATAGATGACACTTGTGGCATAGGGGCATAAGCGGGCGACGCGAAGCGACAGGCTTTGGGTTTGATTCCCTCTCGAGAAATCGAAATACATAATATTTTCCTTTCCTCGCTCTGGTAACGAGGCAAAGAGCGGTGTTAAGTTCCGCCGCTATACGCAATGCCTTCAGAATTCCGTGGAAAGTGGGAAACGATAAATATAGTTTGCCTTTCAAATGTGATGACCATAGTATCTTTAAATAATAGCAATAATATTTTGTGAAAAACATGAATATGTATAATCAAAATATGCTTATATAAAATGACAAGATTTAGAATTTGACCTCTATATGACAATTACTTAAAGTAAAGGAAGCTGTTTACATTAAAATATACACATATTTATGAACATATAAACTCAGTTTAATTTCAAATATACAATATATTACTTAACATAAATTTCGCCTTAACTACAAATATGAAAATAAAAAATTGTTTTTTTTATTGTATTTTATACCCAAAAATTAAGCAAAGATCAGTTTTTTACTTATATTTATTAAAATCACTTCAAAATGGCGCTAGCTATAATCAAAGTGGTGGTCGACTCTCCAGGATCTTCACTTCTAGACAGTATGGCGTATCTGCACATCAACTCGAAATCTAGTAAACGAGCCATAACTATAAGAAACTTTGTTATCATCTCAATCAAAACTAACAAGTAAAACGCTATAATATAACAGACGAGGCTCACAAAAGATTTGCTTAAGTAAAAATGCAGTACCAACCAAGGGTTTTTAGTGTTTCTTAATATTGATTTATAAACACCGATTTCCCATAGAAATTCTAATACGCTATTTATAAAAAACGTTGTTAGGAAAAAAGAGAATATGTTAGAAGGAAAATTATAATTTTCCTGCAATTTACACCAACAGTCTCTTATAAAATATGGCTCTTTGAGCGGTCTCAAAAGCGCAACGACGAACGCCGTTTCCGTAAATATTACAATTCCTAGGAACGTGCTGAAAATATTGATCATCTTTAGTTATTCTTTTTTTATTTCCTATTCCTTTAGTATTATTTGTGTATTTGTATAGGTTTTCTTCTAGTTTACTTGTATACATTTCTTTTGTTGTCTATGTCTTTGGTTATAAAAGAATCTTTTAATCCGAATATACTCTTTTTTATTGAAATCTATTATGGAAGGCCAGTGGATTTTTTCGTCCTCATCACCAAAATCTTCTATTATAAACGTTTCTTCTTCTTTCTTTTCCTGTTCAAAACACTTTATATCCAGCAGTTTATAATTTGCCATTAAATTTGAAAACTCCGTCAGTTTAGCGGAAAGTGTCATAAAATCGGAGATTCTTAAGATGACAAGTAATAGAAATAAGGAGAAAACCCCTAGAATATAGTTCCCGGATGCGTTAGTGACGGCCACTGTTCTAACTAGTTTATCTTCAGTCGTCTCAAACGGCTTTGAGGAGTGAGCTTTTAACTCATTAAGAGTTTTAGTCGGGTTTATAATTCCGTAACTAAAAACAGCGAATAAACAAAGAAGAGAACAACTTGAAATAAGAGGATTGGTCTTCAGAGCTTGCTTGAGGATGTTTATGTTTTTTGATAAAATGACAATGTCTGTAAGAGGTAAAAGCATAAATATTATTGTTACCATTTCAAGAAATACTACTATAATTAAAAAATATGATGGACTGGTTATGTTCATTGTTTTACTGGAATTTGTTCATGTTTAGAGAGATTGAAAATATTTTTGGTTACATTTTGGTATTTGAGAGGTTGACAGAAGGCAAATGTACTAAGTAAGTATAGACTATTTATGTAACAGAAATAATTATATAACCTTTTTGACGTGTTTTACTATTTAATACTGGGTTCGTCGGTAGGAAATTCCACACACAAACGCTCGTTACTGGGTACAAAATACCATATTATTCGTTATAGTTTCCTAAGTTGAACACTTGGATATTAAAATGTTTATTTTTCATACTATTCTGTTAGTTTTTAGCATAAACTATAAATAAATAGTAACATTCATAGTAAAATATAATATTTATTAGTATTCTTTTAACTCATCCTTTATTGAGTCAATCGAAGCTCGCGAGTGTTCAACGTTGAGACGTTCATAAAATATTTTCACCGCTCCAATAGTTTTCTCACAAATGCACATATAATTTTGGCACTTCCTTGTCTTAAAAATACAAAGGAATGTAAGAAGAAGAAATATAAGAACCGCGTCCCGCTCAGTACCGCCATGGTTACTATGTTCCTTATGAGGATCAGTTCTAATATAAATATATATATACCTCATTTTTTTATCTTTAAACTGTAATCCACATATTGCAGGGTACGAAAAAAGAATTGGAAACCTAGTGTAATAACACTCCGCTCCGATTAATACACTTCCGTTCTCAACTTTCCGCCGAATTCTTGACGCATTGCGTGTTAAATGGCGGACCGCAGGCTATCAAAATAATATAAAAAAATATTATATACATTATTTTAAATAGAAAAATGTTTTTTTTTTTATATTATAATACCAAATTGAAAGAAAACGTCACGTCGCTACTTCACTTAAGCAACATACACACGCATACCAACTGTGATTGAATTCATTATCACTACCAATATATCGGAAAGGGGAACGGCAAGTCTATTTACCTGACGCCATCACATTCGCATATTCAGAACGAAAGAATATTGTTTCAGCTATTCTTATTTAGAGAAAAGGGATTTTTTTTTTCAGCTACATCGATGTATTTCGTTTTTGTGTTGACGCTGTTGTAATGTTGGAGTTATTTGTAAGAATGTTCTTGTTAATTCGAATTGTGTGTGGAGTAATGTTTATATGTGGAGGTTCTAGTAGTATAAAATGCGGCGTTGTGCTCCGCTAGTCATCACGACATATCTCATATTGAGTGAAGAAAGGAGTTCCGTGTTAGAGAAGTTATAAGGGAAAATTGAAGAATAGAAATATTAAGTACTAACTGTACGTCAGATATTTATACTTAGTATTTTGCTAAAGCAGCATACGGAAGTAAAATATAAAACTACAATACTTCATAAACGCAGAAAGCATGCTGTATGCGTAAACTCTAAAACTTTTAAAACTATGTTCATACATAAATTCTACTCTTATTTAGGACCAAAAATGTATAACATAGTAAACAAAGATTACGACATTCATTCTGCCAATTATAGAAAATGCAAGACCAAAATGTTTGAGTTTTTAGTAACCTTATCATATGATGAAACTGAGAGATTTTTGTGCTTATAATAACTGAGTATTTACAATTTACATATATCCTCACATGCGCGCGCACATACACACACACACACACATTTACATACACGCATACACACACACACACACACACACACACACACACACAAACACAATTTCATAAATGTTACATTTATTTTCACATACTTTTTACTACTTATCACTGTAATCTCTACTAACAACTTTGAATTATAATAACTTACTATAAATGTATAAAACAAAATAACTTTCTATTGTATGCAGTTTACTATATTTTATTGTTTACCTAGCTATTACTTGTAAATATAACCTATTCTGAGGGGCTGGTACTGTATGCCGTAATACAGGTCTCCTAGTACGGCAACAGTGGCATCCACTTAAATTGCACTAACTGTGAAGCTAACCTAAGATACTGTGTATTTAAGAATCTGTAAATGGTGATAAATAAAGTTATTATTATTATTATTATTATTATGTCACTTCTCACCTACATATATCACTAAGGGGTGTATGAATACATATGAATAAAATATAATTTATTTTTAGCTAATCTAGTGTCATTACGACAGAGCTCAAAGCCACACATCTTCTTATTATCAGAGCGAGGAAATGAATATATGCGGTAATCGAACTCACTTGTATCACTGTACCACGATGGTCTCATAACAATAAATAATAATAAATTTAATATAAATTTTAGCATACATACTATTGATTTCAATCAAATAATACTAAAAGCATGGTGTTTATTTAGCTAGTGAGCGAAATCTGATAACTGTTGGGATAGTTTATTAATATAGAGATGTATGATATTAGTATTATATCTCTAATGTGTTGTTGGTATTAATGTTCCCACATAGACACCACATTAATGTATTTATAATGTAGGGAATAATGTATAATGTTACTGTACAGTAAATCTGCTTCACGCTGTATCCCGGACACAGAAGGGTAGGCAGAGGGAGCCAAGTGTTAAGACACTACGTTCCCAAATTTCCGTCAAGTTCTGAAGGCATTGCGTCTTGAGTGGCGGAAGTCAACGCCGCAAAGTACAGTATAGTAAAGCAGATATATTTTGTAACTAATGGTCCTCGTGAAGTCTTTTGCTTGAACTATAAAATTAAAAACACCAGAAATTCCCCCTAAATGTAGCATACACTACACTCCCTGAGAAACATACATACAAAATTTCATTTCAGCGTTCTACCTCGTGTAGTTTCGACTGTGGTTTGTCTGTCAGTCCCTTTGTAATGGAAGAGTTTTATATACGAGTATATCAATATGGACATCTGTTTGTGAGTTCGAATCTTTTTTGGAAAAGGTCTTATATTGGAACTTTAACCTTTAGAACACAACTACTAAATACTTTTTCAATTTTACTAAATACTCAAATAATGGGCAAATAACAGAAAGTGAATAGTTCATCTTCAAGGAAATTCTCATATCAATATATGCATTTTATTGTATAAAACCATATGTATACGAAGTAGAAGTATTTTGATTGAATTCGTTATCACGCACCCTCTGTAGAGGGGGAGGACCAACAAGCCGATTTACCTGCGGCTCGTGCTACAAAATAATTCTACGTCCCTAATATACGTATATGATAGTAGAGCATATGTTGCCTGCCGCCTTTGCAAAACTGACTAAGAGTGAGGCAAGGACGTGGTATAGAAATTTTAATATTTTTTTAGCTTCATGCATTTCATTCTTTACATATATAGATATATAGCGTAACTGCGGAACCAAACGCCGCGCATATATTTATTTCATAATCATTCTTCCGAGTAGATCACCACTCCACGTGACACACTCTCTGTCTTATTATCAGATCGAGTAAATGAAATTAATTTATTTCTCCGACTGGAAATAGAGCTCACTACCGTCATGTTTACAGCCGACATTGTGCTACTGCGCTACAATGACTTTAAACAAAATATATTAAAACACAAAAATACTAACTTTTTACCAAAATATAATAATTGTGTATTGCATCCCTCTTCCGTTTCAAATAATCTATGTATTTGTTAGACAGAGACAGGACTTATATTGCTATCTCACTCACCCGTCAACACGCTACACAGGTGCTTCCTTTATCGGTACTATTACGTATGTCGATTCAATTTCGTTGAACTGTTGACTTTGTATACAGTGCGTTGTTTGTATCGTGTATTGTTATGTATGTGTTATATATATTTTTTCAGTTTCACGCTCTATCCCGCAAGTAGCAGGGTAGGTAGAGGGTGCCTAGTTTTAAGATGCTCTGCTCTGCAGTTTCCACCAAATGCTGGATTCATTGTGTGTTGAGTGGCTGAACTTAACGCCGCGCTTAGCCTCGACACCAGAGCGAAATGTAAATATGAAAAAAATCTTTGAGTCGGAATTGAATACACAACCTATTGCGATTACAGTCGCATCCTTGGGCTTCTGTGTCACGACTAGTCTCAATCTCTTAATTTGTCGTAATTTTATTGATTATTTAAAATTTTGGGGAAGGGAGTGTTTTAACACTAAATTCCCTCTGCCTACCCTCCTATACACGAGACAGGGAGTGAAGCTTTTAAAAAAATACATATATTCCAATCCCCATAACATAAAAGAATATACACTACATTTAAAAAAAAGAACCCATACTATAACTTACACACATATCGTACCAATTACCGAGAAGATCACATTTTCCACTCGTTCTTACATAAAATATAAAGTAATTCTGTCCATTTTTACAACAATATTTATTTTATTATATATTAAAAAAATGTTAATTTAAAAAATGTGAAATGAATTTTTAAGTGAAAATAATATCCAATAGTACCACCGCCTTGTAATACTGATGTATTGTGATCGAGGAAGCTGCATTACCTGCTTTAATCAATTTGACTGGTTTTAACAAGCTGTCGTATTATTTTTATATATTGGAATTTTTTATTATAATATTAATTATCTTTAGACGAAACTATAATTTTTTATTATATGTTTTTAAGAGTCTACAAATAGATCAATTCTTGAAGGTGGGTACACCGTGGGAACGTGGGAACCTAGTATTGAGTTAATCCTTTTCAACTTTTCGCTGAATTTTTGAAGTATTTCTTGTTGAGTGGTGGAATTCTATGTCGCGCTTTGTCTCCACACCAGAACGGAGAAATTATAATATTAAATATTTCATTCTCCCAAGTGGAAAATAAACACACAGCCGTCGCGGTTACAGTTGGACCCTTGTGCCCCTGCGCTACGACGGCCTCTACTACTACGATATTATGTTCTTTGTATCTATGCAGAAAAAACGTAGAGGCGAAAAAAATATAATGATATATACACTTATACTTATTTAGAAAACGTATAAAAATTTGAACGCATCGGGACTCGAACCCCGATACACTTGTTCGGAATATAAGATATAGTATATAATTAAGGTGTAATAAAGATATATACACTTGTTCGGAAAGTGGGGAACGGAGTGCCTTAACACTAGGTTCCCTCTCCTACCCTGCTATGTGCGGGATACAGCGTGAAGCTGATAAGAAGAAGTGATAAATTCCGCCACTCAAAATTCGAAACATTGCATGTTAAGTCGTAGAATCGTTGCCACATTACCAGGACGTTAAACTCATTTTAGATTATTGATTCTTCAACTTCTTTTATAAAACAAAATACACAATTATATCATAAAATTTTATAGGAATAAAATATTTATCATAAGATTTTATTTATAAAGACTATAAGACTTTTAGTATATATAGGACCAAACCCTTATATATTAGAAAATAAATGAGCGGTTGGTGCGTGAGGCGATTATTTTGTACGTGATACAGTTTGAATTTTTTCCCAAGTTGGTATAAATTCTACTTTTTATATTGCATTTTTACAACTTTTAAATAAGACTTTTCCTTTCATATAAAATACTGAAATGTAATTTTCTATAGCCATATGTATAATATATATATAATAAACAATTAGTTTATATTATTGAGGCCAGCCGTGGCGTAGGGGCACAAACTGTGTCTGTAAACGCTTCTGGTAGTGGGTTCGATCCCCACTCGAGGAAATAAAATATTTATTTAAAATCGATATTATTATTTCTTCGCTCTGGTGTCAAGGCAAATTGCGGCGTAGAGTTCCGCCACTAAATACGCAATGCCTTCAAATTTCGGCTCTGTCTTAGCACTAGGTTCCTTCTGCCTACCCTGATGTGTGTAGGGATACAGCGTAAAGCTGATTTAATTAGATTTTTTTTAGTTTATAGATATCATTTGTTGTTTGTAGATGAATGGAAATTGATTATTCGTAGTTGGGATTGAACTCACAATCATCGTATTTACATTCGGACACAGTTCCACTGAGCTATGATGGCCTAATACAAGGAATTTATTTTCGATAATAATTAATTACAAATTTGTAAATTATATTGTAAATTTTTACCAAAACATTTTTTTTTTGTTATAATATGATAACAAACCAGCGATTTAATATTTTAATTGTAATAAATTACAGAGATATCTATATGTTTTTTTTTATTTCTCTGCTCTAATCACTGAACACGCAATATCTTCAATTCAGGCGACCGAGTGTCTTGACGCTATATTTCTGCCTTTCCTACTATCCACAAAAAATGTGAAACTATAAAATAAAATAATATTTAGTCAAAATCCATACAACATACGTTTCGCTGAATCCAATTACACGCATATGCCTCGTTTTCCGTTTCGCCTCTGATAGCCGCTATCTAACTTTTGTATCACTACCTACGACTTTCATTTTCTAACAGTAACTTTGTATTAGGGATGAAAGGTTCCGAATGAGGAACGTTCACGACAAAGGGACAAAGGTCAATCGTATTACGGTCCTTGTGATGTCAGGGTGCTGCGATATTAAAGAAATATGCCATCCCGTAGGAACTAGTTGGTGTGGGTGGGTTGTATTTAAATAAAAATTGAGTTATATGAGAATATATGGTGGTTTTAGCATTTTTTTGAGGCCAGTCGTGGCGCAGTGGCACAAAGTGTGACTGCAAAATTGACTGGTTGTGGGTTCGATCCCCACTCAAGGAGATGAAATTATTATTGGTGTCGAGGCAAAGCGCGGCGTTGACTTCCGCCACTTATCACGCAATGCCTCCAGAACTTGGCGGAAAGTGGGGAACGGAGTGTCTTAACACTAGGTTCCCTCTGTCTACCCTGCTGAGCGCGGGATACAGCGTGAAGCTGATTTATTTAGCATTTTTTAAGTTTATTTTGTATCTATGAATGTATATGCTATTTATAGATTACTTTTCGTTAAGTCAAAATACCACAACAAAGCCGCATTAATTTTTTAATTCTCCATATTATTTTATTTAGCTTCAAGCTCTATCCCGAATCAGTTTCCATTAAGACGACGGATGTTGAATGTCGGAGCTTAACGCTGCGCTTTACCTCGTTACCAGAGCGAGGAAATGAAAATAAAAAAAATATTTCATTTCCTCGAGGGAACCTTCATTATTTACAAAACTGCTACTTGATATTTGTAATTTTCTTTATTCTTTAACTGAAGTTACTAAAATACACTCACATCTACTGTTACTAATCTAAAAGTATCTATTTCTAGCTACACGAGCTACGGCGCTACGTGTTGCGTAGGCGCTACGACAGATGCAATTTATTCGTAGACCATGCTACGTTATACCGTTTCGTATACAGAAGTGGGCGTAGCATTAAATCTTTACAATATATTATGGATATTATTGATTTTATATTGATAGATATATAATTAATAATTTTCATAGGTATTTCAAAAGGTATTTTGGAATGTATTATATGGATATATTTTACATCGGGGTATTTATATTTGTAATATTTTTACTTTTCTGGCCTGCACTAATCCTCGCAGTATCTATTAATATATTTATATATATATATGTATATACATATATATTTATATATTTATATATATATATATATATATATATATATATATATATATATATATATATGCGAAAGATTTTCAGTCTCTCTATGTCAATGTATTTTTTTTTATTTGTCACATCGTTTTACGATGTAACGGCTACATAACTCAACTATTGCACACTTTTTTCAAGTTTAACACCGTAAAGAATAAAATACAATTTCTTTAGAAATATAATATATCAATACTTCCATCGATATTACAGACACTCCATCAAAACTCCAATATATCTGATGTCTAAATAATTCATAAGGCTCATGTTAAAACACGCCTCGATGAAGGCCAGTAACAAGGGAACTTGCTCAGGTTGTTACAAAACATTGAATGAGAAAAGTTAACTTATGAAACTTTGTACGTTGGAATACAAATATGTACTTGACTGGATCTGATACTAAATGTAAAGGAATTTATGTATATATGTCTTTTTAGATATAATATGTGTATATATTTTTTAATTTTTATTTATTTTTATATATGTTTAGTGTCTAAATCTTCCATTCTCTACTTTTTGCACAATTTTTGAGACATTAGCAGCGATTTTATATAATGTTTAACATTTATCTATGAACGCACGGTCTCACTTCCCCGGACGCTCCGTTCCTACAACGATTAGTAGCTTCAGTTTAAGTGGCAAATTAAATTTCGATGACGATATGAAAGACCATTCAAATCCATAGATACTACTATGTCCAAAATTTTATACGTTTTCTAAATAAGTATTTTTCTATCTTAAGTGTGGATAAAAAGCTTTAAAAATGTTTAATAAATAACATTCTCTCTTGACAAATGATAATTCTAAGTAATTATCTTTGGGTAGCGGAAATTTGTAAAAATCTCCCTACAGAGATGCTAACAACATAAATAAATTGAATCAAGTGTATAAGAATTTCGACGTAGCTTGATGAAGAGAACGTATGGCTTAGTGGTCAGAAGGTGCTTGGTTGATTTTCCTGTCAAAACGGCAGGCACCGCGGTCAGGTTAACATAAATAATTATAACCTCAATACATACACATTATTTTATTTTATTATCCTTTAAGGATATTAAAACTAAAATTATAAAAAAATCTTAGTAAAAAAAACACTTCAAAATAATGTTGCAATATTTTGACGTCTATACTAAAAGGTTAGTTAATTTTACTGTCATCAACCTGATTTCGTACAATGCTATGCATTGGATTCTCAAATAGTACGCTTTTGAGCTCGATCTCCGGATCTTTCTAACCAGTTGTTGCCAGTTTTATATTTTACATTAACATAAAAAATTAACAACAGATTTAATTTTTATATTTTTCAACAGTTTTCAATATAAAGTAGGCTAAATCCAGAGTGTGAGGATCCTACAAGGCCTAGAAATGCGTGAAAGTATAAAACCTGAAAAGGTCTCTCAAAGTTTGTTACTTTAAGTTCTCTTCTTTATTATTAATAGGTTTTTAGAGATATTCAAATGAAATATGAATATTAAAAAGAACTTCGAGCTCCAAAGCGTACCTTAGGGCGTTTCGTATCAATTTTATTTCAAAAGTTTGTTGTTAAGAATTTATTTGATTGCCGCCTCTTTAGCCTTAGAGTTATAAAATGCCATCGAAAGAAACGGATCGTAACCTCGTTTTTTGCTTTAATTAAACAATTTTGTACACAATTTTTGTATAAAATGTAGAGTTTCTTAACTGAAATCTCTTTTATGAAATAAAGAAATGCCTTAGTGAAATTCTATTCACGAAGTTGTGTTGTACAGTTATAAGAAAAATAATTGAAAATAAAATTTTGCGGTGTGCCGCAGATAAAGGAAATATATATTTATGTTATACTGAATATCTGTAAAAGTAAAACATAGCGGGTTGTGTCGTGGGAACCTAATGTTAGGACCCTGTTCCCACTTTCTGCTAAATTTTTTTAGAGCTTGCACATTGAGTCGGGTAACTCAACGCCGTGCTTCGTGTTTTCTTATGAAAATAAAAATGCGTGGATATGAAAAAAATATATATTTACTGAAATCGAACCTATGGTGTCCCCCTTTGTCACGACATTTTCATCAAACTTTATGCTAATCTTTTCATTATATTTAAATAACATTTTTGCATTGTAAATAGAATATCAAGTGTAATAATAATATATGACACCCGAATCGAACCCATTACCGTCTCGTTTACAGCCAGACACCACCACCACTGCGCCGTTAGGTAAATAACGTTTACTAACTTAAGATTCTTGTATTCAATTACATGTATCTCTAGAGAATTTATTTGACAGTAGTTTATATACTCTCTCGAGTATTATGGGCCTTTAACACCATTCCAGGCCCTTGTCAATCACAAACAAATCTTCTAATCTTAGTGGCCCAAGCGGTTTGTAATATAAATTATTGTTGGTTAAGAAATAATTAATTAGGAAATATGATTTAGATAACGTCATTATAGGTCTTTGGAAAGGGAAGATTGTTTAAATAAAAAATCCGTTAAGTGTGAGTCGGATTAGCCTACATAGGCTTCCGTACCAAATTCTGGGTTGTAGTTCAACGAGAAGTACAGGTTATAAATGCTTATAAATTTTTGTTTACAAGCGTATGCACTCATTTTGTGTTAAATAAAATATAATTATGAGTATATAGCACTGCTTCACGCTGTATCTAAATCTAGTGTTAAGACACTCCGGTCCTCATTTTTCGTCAAGTTCTTGAGGCATTGTGTGTTGAGTGCCGGAACCCAGAGCGAAGAAATGAAAATGTAAGCATAAATAAATATTTCATTGCCTCGAGTGGGGATCGAACCCACAACCAGTCGATTTTACGGTCACCGGCTTCAATTTTTTTTAGTAGTTATCTGTTGTACAAACATAAATTCCCATTTTCATTTGTACTGCAAGTTCTTAGTTCTTGCCAAATTTTATAATTGTATATCTACGATGAATACACGGCGAATAAAGTTGACAAACTTAAATTTACGATCCATATCCGCTCCGCTCTATTTATATCCGCTCTATTTATATTATAAATTCTCACTTCGTGCTGAATAGTAGAATAGTAGAGAAGTACTCTATAGGATTTCATTACACGGCACATTTCATACAAATTCCAGCAAAATCAAAATATAAATCTTCGTATTTACTTAAAAGCTTGATGTACTTGTATGTACTACAAGGGACCATACGCTTTAATATTTGATATTAATTTCAGCTTAATAACTACATTTGATTTCGAGATATATGGTCTTGACCTCTGTCCCTCTGTCAAGACCATATATCAATATGTGGGCAAGAAAGTGATCCTATAAGGTTTTCATTTTTAGCTATTTAAATCAGCACAAGAGACACTCCGTTCCTCACTTTCTGCCGAATTCTGGAGGCATTGCGTGTTGAGTGGCAGAACTCAATGCAGCGCTTAGCCTCGACACCAGAGCGAGTAATGAAAATATAAATTTAAGTAAATATTTCATCTCCTCGAGTGGGGATCGAACCCACAACCAGTCGGTTTTACAGTCACACTTTGTGCCGCTGCGCCACGACTGGCCTCAACTGGCCTGGTTTTTAGCTATTGACGTACGAAACTATAAAAATCATGTTCTCTCTTTAATTCGCTAAAATGCGGCGTTCAACTACGTAATCCGAAATGCAATGTCTCTGAAATGGGTCGTAAAGGTAGGACCAAGTATCATATTTAAAGACACTAAAGTCTTCAGAGAGAAATATACGAAGAGGAGAAAAAAGTACTCATAAAATATAACAATATGTAAACTATTGATTGCTGTAAGAATTAAACATAAAATTGCACCAAAAGAAAAGAAACACTATTTTTATTTCTACACACATACATACATACATACACAGCCAAACAATTCAAAGAATACTTATAACTATGTAGATTTATCGATAAATTCAATCGGATGGAAATTACATGAGAAACTAAAGCCCGTTTCGTAGATTTCTGCACTTCAATGAGAAATGTTAATTAAAGTTGAGCCTTCTTACTTTTAACTATATCCATATAGCTAGAAACTTTGCGTGTATTCAATGGTATGTGGAATTGCATTCTGACCTTTATAATGAAGGCGATAAAGTTAATAATTGCATGTTTTAAAAGAAAATAGCATAATATGGTAATTGCTGCCACGTTAATTTCATATTATCCTGCAATTAATAATTCTGTATGGTTTTCTATGAGAGACGAGAACGGGGTCAAGTGAAAAATGATATAGAATAAAAATATATTATTTGTGCTCGATTTAGTTTGTGATTAGTTTGTTTCAATACAGCTTTTGAGTTAGATTTAAATAAGAAAATATCTATTATATAAATCAATCGATATATCGCACTAATATTATAATGTGAATGTAAGTTTTCATACGCTTTCACACCAAAAATACTAAACCGATTATCATGAAACTTTGTGCATATATTCTTAGGGGTATAAGAGTGGATATCGATTACTTTTTATTAAAATAATTATTAAAATAATATTTAAAAAAAATATAGGAGGCCGCCTTTGAATCTCAAGTATACATATAAAACACTGAATTGGTCATCATTTGTTAAAACAAAAAAAACGCACACCCAAAACTACTGGGTGAAGGAAGTAGAAATGAAACATATACAGTTCCTTTGCAATATAAAGAAATATGGTATTTAAAGAATTAGTCTAAAAGTACAAAAAAAATATAAGCTAAAGTAGTACCGCAAAGGTCTCAAAACCTACATGAGATCTTTGCCTTTCGAAATTTTCCATTTTTTCAGTTTTAGCTCAAAAGAAAGAAAACATTAAATAATTCATTCCCTCTTATAGGAATCGAACACACAACCTGCGCGCGTATGTTCCTGCCATGATCATTCCCATATTTCTAATAATTGAAATATTTGTAGCGGTCAGTTCATACAGCGCTGACATGTAATGTCCGACACCGCACTTCCGATTCTAACAATAGTCAAGAATTTGTCTCTATGGTAATGGGTATGAAATGGGTTTTGTTGAAATAGTTTCTGTCTTAGTTATGTCTTAGTTATGTGTAGAATATATTTATATATTACTACCGTATAGTAAAATTAATATAAATTCTAAATAGCAAACATTGACGTCGTTTTGGGATACGGAAAAGTGGTAACTTTACACTAGGTTCCCTCTATCCACCTTAACGGAAAAGGCGTAAAAGGCATTTTATATACATTTTTCTAAAAAAATATACCGAAATTTTTCGTAAAGCGTATTACACTCACATTTTGTTCCTTTCAACAATCGATTTCCCAGTCCCACCTTGTTATTTCTAATACCGACGACTTTTATTTCAATTAAACAAGCCATTCAAAGAAAAAACACTTATTTTGCATACAAATAGCACACAATAGCTCCGGTAAAGGCTTTTGGAGTAAACAGTAAAGAGACTGCGTTTTAAATTCAAACATTTTCCTTATTAGATACTTTTTATCACTTCACATACAAATTTCGCCGAATTTTGCAAGGTAAGCGAATATCTAAGTAACGCATCGTTCTTTAATTTAATATTTTTGAAAAAGTGGACTTCGTTGGCGGAGTTAAACGCCATACAATACAGAACAGACCAAATTTAAAATATATAAGTATTTTGTTTTATCCACTGTCTTCACTATTTGTTAATGATATATTATACAACATCAATAAAATGAGGCCAGACGTGGCGTATAAGTGTGCGACTATACAAGCGATAGGTTTTGGGTTCAATTACCACTCGGAGAAATGAAACTTTGTATGAAAATAGGACGATGGGGAGCGGAAGTGTCTTAATGGGAAAGAAGCGTCTTACTCACTGACTAGGTTTCGAAGTTCCCTCTATCCATACTGCTGTGTGCGGGGTGTATATAGCGTGAAGCTAACAAAAAAATAAAAAAGAATATTAAAATTATTGGAAAGTCGGAGACCATAGGGGCAAAAGGGTGTGATTGTAACACTACGGCGTTAAGTTCCACCATTCAACACTAGGTTCCCTCTGCCTACTGCCTCTGGCTCTATCTTGCGCACAGCAGGTGTGCGCAAGATAGAGCCTTAAGCTGATTTTAAATTGTCGGTGTGATTTCGACAGGATCATATTGTTCACATGCAAAAGAAATTTTATGTTCGTCACGTACGACTTTGTACCACGTAGCCATTGCCAGTGTAAACTCTACTTAGTCGTGTAGATAGGGTTGTTAATTCGTGTAAAATAGATTAGAAAAAGTAGCCTTACTTTGCTTCATAGCAGGATATACTGAAAGCACCTAGTATTAACATACTTCGTTCCAAAATTTTCGAATTTAAAACAACGCTTTGTCAACCAGATAGAGAAAATTAAAATAATTTCAATATCAACATTCCCCCCAGTGAGAGTCGAACCATAATCTCTGCGTTTACTTTACAAGTCAGACGCTATCTCACCGCGCCATTGCGGCCCATAAAGTATATAAAAAAAGTAATTATTTTGTTTTCTTTATTAAAAATAAATCAGCTTCACGCTATTTAAAATCAGGGTAGGCAGAGGGAACCTAGTGTTAAGACACTTCGTTCCCCACTTTCTGCCGGATTCTAGAGGCATTGCGCGTTGAGTGGCAAAACTCAACGCCGCGCTTTGCCTCGACACCAGAGCGAAGAAATTGAAATATACAATTAAGTAAATCTCTTCGAGTGAGGATCGAACCCACAACCAGTCGGTTTTACAGTCACTCTATGAGCCCCTGCGCCACGACTGGCTTCAATTATTATCTTGTTTTATTTATGTAAATAGTATGTTTAGTTTTTGTAATATGATATTTTAATTTTGTAATGAAATACTAAGTTTTAGACGTCTCTAATGTTCTAATAAATATTAAAATCTTCAGTCTTTAATCTTGTAACACTTTTTATTTTAATATAATATATTTTTATAAAAAAAATTACTTTTTATATCAAATAATAGATTGATTTTTATAATTTAAAAAAACAATGGCAATACTAAAATGCTATAGTCATTTTATATATTATGTATATGAAAAAATAAAAAATATTAAAAAACGACAACCCTAACACGGGTCTAATTCACTTTGTCTTTTCACTTCGCTCCCCAATTAAGCTTGTTCTGTGTTAAAATACTATGTCTTTATTCTCTACAGCCTATGTTGACTGAAAATGTAATGGAAAATAAAAAAATTAAATATATGTATATAAAATATGCCTCCAGAATTCGGCAGAAAGTGGGGAACGGAGTGTCTTAACACTAGGTTCCCTCTAACTACCCTGCTATGTGCGCATACAGCTTAAATGTAAAAAATAAATATATAACTCAAGCGGGCGAAGCCACGGGCGGGTCAATAATATTTATATAAATAGTTTAAAGCTGCAAGTATCTACGCGAATTTTATTAACTAGCTTTAAGTAAATAGCCTTATAGCGGCTATAACGATTTTAATACTGCTATTATTATTCATAGAATTTATTGATTTCGTTACAAGTATAATGTCTCGAAGTAAATAGCTTTAGAAATATAGTTTTTTTATCTATCTTTTTATATCATCTATTTTTTAAGCCTACTTGGCGTTATGACGTGATGGAGAGTGACGCAATTTTTTTCTTTCTTTTAGTAAAAGTTTCTTTTGAAGTTAAATAATAAATATCATGTAAGTTTTTAGGGTTTCGTACACAAAGGGTAAAACGGAACCCTATTACTAAGACTCCGTTATCGATTCGTCTGTCTGTCCGTCTCGCATCAGGCTGTATCTCATGAACCATGATAGTTAAAATTTTTACAGATGACTTTTTTTCTGTCGTCGTTATAACAACAAATACTGATAAACTGAATGAAATATATATTTAAGGGATCTCTCGTAAAACAAACATGATTTTTTGCCGTTTTTATAGATAATAGTGCCTCTCGTGCGCGAGTCCGTATCACACTTGACCGGTTTTTTCTTTTATGTACCACACAAGCAGAGCCTAAGATTCGATATTAAATATGTGTTCCTAAAAACAAAAAAAAAATACAACCCTATATGATTTGAGATGTGCAAATTCAAATCTGACTACGCCAAAGTTAATTTTCAATTTCAACCTATCCTTCAAACTATATATATAGAAAAGGTAATAAAGATTCCATAAAAAAATAATTCCACCTAATAAAACTATATAATTAGACTTCTCTAATCAGGAAATCAAGAATAAATCTGCTATAAAAGTGATCGTAAAGCTTTTATAACTCACTTTCTCTACAAAGACCTTTGAGGCCAGTTGTGGCGCAGCGACACGAAAGTGTGACTGTAAAACCTGGTTGTGGGTTCGATTCCCACTCGAGAAGATGAAATATTTACTTAAATTTATATTTCCATTTCTTCGCTCTGGTGTCGAGGCTAAGCGCGGCGTTGAGTTCTGCCACTCAACACGCAATGCCTTCAGAATTTGGCAGAAAGTGGGGAACAGGAGTGTCTTAACACTAGGTTCCCTCTGCCTACCTTGCTGTGTGCGGGATACAGCGTGAAGCTGATTTTTTATTTTCTCTACAAAGACGCGTCCGTTACACGTACATACGGAGGTACATACCATAATTACTGAGATGCATTGCTCTCTCGAGAGCACTCTGACCTCTGATGGCTTTAGTATAAGTTTAATACGTTTTTACAAGGACTGGTGTGCGCGTTGAGTTTACATTACTCGACAATGTGTGTACCGAGTGCTTGTAGAATTTGTGTTGCCAATGGATTGAAGTGTGGATTAGATTTTTTTAATGATAGGCTTTATGTATAAGGGTTTCCAGGGTGGGTTGGGAACCTGATGTCGATGTTCGTTATTCACCTTCAGTCAGAATTTGAGAAAACAAAGCTGTTTTTTATTTTAACCAGATCGAAAAAAATAAATTATTAGCTAGATTCGAGAACAAACCTTCAACTTCTGCATTTCATAAAAACGATATTCACGTTTGAACTACATAATTATTTATTTACTAATCTGCAATATATATTTAATTTTTTAATGATAATATTATCTTAAATACAATATCTATATTGAAAAGCAACGTTTCAGCCAATTCAGTAAAATAATTTTGTTTAAAGTAGTATGGTAAATGTCAAAGGCAGCATACCAAAATATAATAATGAAAACTGCAATTAAATTGGTTATAAAATGTCTTTTTTTTATTTAATACATATATGTTCTGTATATACAGATACTGATATTTTACGATTTTATTATTAGATATAGATAGATACTTCTACTAGATTACTACTACTACCTACTAGAAAGACCTTATAAGAAAGAAATTTAACGCCTTTATCAGCCCATTTCTCTATCAAATATGAATATAATATAACTTAACTTCTTAAAAAATATATTAAAATAAGACTCGAGAAAACAAAAAGGATAAAAGCAAGATTAAAAATAAGCTATGTTCATGGAATGGTTTCCTTGGGAATATCTCGTGGGATTTAGGGTATTATCCATCAATATTCTACATTAAATTTAATATTATACAAAACAAGAAACAATAAGAAATATATACTAGCTTATAAGGTTAAATATAAATATAAACTTCAGTTAAATATTACATACAATATTTATTTCCACGCGGTGTTTAATTTCGCCACTCCATTTGCAATAACTTTAATTCGGTCGGAAAGTAAGAAACTCCGTCTTAATACGAAATTCTCTCTACTTACACCAACCTAAAGAAGATGACAGCAGATTTCAACACCGTGCCTTGTCTCGCTACCAGACAAGCAAATGAAAATATTACTTACATCATACATATTTTCAAATGGAAATCGAACCCACAAGCTGTCGCTTACACACTTGCACCTTTGCGCCACGCCTGGCCTAACATTTCAATAACAAACATTACAAACCATAGAGAAATTTCACAATTCCCAGTCTTTTGATCATCAATTCCTTTAATGTTAATTGCATTCCAAATCCATTAATTAGAGGTTTAACTGCACGTCGATTAGTCCACACGAAGAGCAAACGACGAATCGTTCGGTCCCTTGTAATAGATCTCGGTATTGCGGGTACAATGTGTTGGGTAATTACAGGCGGTCTTATTAGTTAGTAGCAGTTGGTTGCTTGAGTAAGGCTTAAGTAGTAAATAGTTTAGTGGGTCTGGTTATGTTGAAATATTTCGAAATTTGGTTGAAATATAATTTTTGGTTTTCATCAATATATGTTTTGGTTTTTGGAGACTAATAAAGACATGAGCGGGAGGTGAAAATAAGTGTATGAACACTATCTTCGTTTAGTCTACTAACTAGAGAAAGAGAGTATGGAAAAAATGGTCAACACTTTTTTGCGCATCTCTATATTGAGGATAGGTCAGTGTAAAGTCACTACCTTTTTCACTCTCAGCACATTTTTTAAGCTATTGCGTAAAGAGTGAAATGAAAATATTTATAATATAAGATTCGTCATATTTATAATATAAGAAGGTGTAAAATTTAATACACCAAATTCATACATAATAAAACATATATTTGGAAATTTCCTACACTTCCAGCCAAGTCGTGGAAATGGATAAGTATAAAATAGTAGAAAGACAAGAAAATAGTCCAGTGAAATTGAGAAAAAATAACAATAATAAATATAAAAAAAATACACCTCCGAATTGAACCCACAACCATCGCGTTCACAATTAGAAATGAATATAACATTTCTATATTATTCCTATTCTCAAACAATAAAAGTCACAAAAATATAAAAAATCTCATATATTTTCATATAATTTCATTTAATAACATTTCATTTTTATCCGTTTGTCCTTTTTCAAACCGCAATCGTTTCTAGCGAGCATACTGTATTATTTTTAGTTTTTTCTTTTGATCTGGTCACTTTGAAGTCGATTCACAAAAGCTACGTAATATTATGTATTCCCACAGCTCAGAGGGTATCGGGACAGACTTATTTGTTGTTGTTCCGTATTTTTTTTTTCAGCTTCAACTTGTTTCCCACGTATAGGAGGCAGAGGGAACCTAGTGTTAAGACACTCCGCTCACCATTTTCCGTAGAGTTCTTGTGGCATTGCATGTTGACGTAGTGTTACGTTGAAACTATTACTATTATGTAATAAATATCCAATAGACTTCGTTCATAAAGACATTATATAACACAAAAAATATTTTCAATTCGAAATAGTAGAGCCTGAGATTAGCGCGTTCAACTAAACAAACTTTTTTCCAGCTTTACGCTGTATCCTGCAAATGGCTATGGGAAGCTAAAATATTTTTTTTTCAGCTTCACGCTTTATCCCGCATATAACAGAATAGATAAAGGGAACCTAGTGTTAAGACACCAGAGAGAAGAAACGAAAATGTTAAATATATTTTGTTAATTGTATGGAAATCGAACTTACAACCCATCATTTACAGCCATACTCTTGTCCCGGCACCACGACCGACCTAAAACAAATATTTCTCACATACAACAATGTTCATTTGGCCATACAAAACCAAATATCACCGTACACGAGGGCGACTTATCTCGTAAAATCTTAACTAGTGGCCAACGCTAAAAGATCTCCAACGATCTTGCCTTTGTCGCCGGAACGTGCTCTAGTGGACGTTGTGGTATAAATCGTACTGATACTTTTAGGATATTTGATTGTTTATACGACACATTAGAGGAGTATTTATTTAGAAAACGTATAAATATTTGAACGTAGCGGGACTCGAACCCGCGCCTCCTGAGA
This sequence comes from Heliconius himera, assembly GCA_021202915.1. Classification (NCBI taxonomy): domain Eukaryota; kingdom Metazoa; phylum Arthropoda; class Insecta; order Lepidoptera; family Nymphalidae; genus Heliconius; species Heliconius himera. The sequence continues at coordinate 65,618 of JAJHJA010001169.1, read as the reverse complement.
TTAGAGGAGTTTTGGGGAGTGAGTGTAAGTAAGTAGCTAGTATTTGAAAGATTATATTTTGTTTAATTTTGTGGGGGTAAGTAGAGTGAGACTTTAGATTTAATAATTCTGTAAAGGTACAATCGCGTGGTGAAGGGTTCAGTCACTCAATACATATTGTCGTGCAAATCAGGGGGAAAGTGGTGAGCGGAGTGTATTAACACTAGGTACCTTTTCAATTTGTTTGCTTTTAATTTGATTTTTTTATGGAGAGAGAGGAACCCACAACCGTCGCGTTTACATACAGATGCTGTGCCTATGCGCCACGACGGCTTCATATAAAATTAAAACCACCTCATAAAGCTAACAAGAGAACTATCAGCCGACGATTTTGATTTCCAATAAAAAATAACAAGAATAATAATTATTATTTAAAATTTATAATATTAATAAAATTTAGGCCAGTCGTTGCGTAGGGACACAAAGTGTGCCTGTAAATCGACTGGTTGTTCGTTCGATCCCCACTCGAGGAGATGAAATATTTATTTACATTTATATTTTAATTTCTTCGCTCTGGTGTAGAGGTAAAGCGCGGCGTTGAGTTCAGCAACTCAAGTCGCAATGCCTCCAGAATTTAGCGAAAAATGGAGAATGGAGTGACTTAACACTAGGTTTCCTTTGCCTACCTTGCTGTGTGTGGGATACAGCTTGAAGCTGATAAAAAAATAATAAAAATATTAACAAGAAGTGTATATAATTGGGGAAAAAAAAATCTAAGTTACTCGCAATAATTATGAAAATTCACGCAAAACAAATTAAATTTTTAAATTTAATATATGTTTCATTTCCTCAAATGGAAATCGAAGTCTCAACCAGTCGCATTTACAGTCACACTTTGTCCCCTGCGCCAATATTTTTATGTATTTAAAAAAATATTTTTGATACTTCTTTATAAGTACATAGGTACATAGTAGTATAATAAAAATCAATAAAAAACTGATTACATACAGTCTAACATAATCCCTACTATTATTCTCTCGATTGTCAGCCATTTACATAACATACAAATATTACGTTAAATCGATAAACATTTAAATAATATTACAACCAATTAAATCGAATGAGCATCGAGTTATTTAAATCGATTTTCGTAACTCGTAACAGTTCATCGAGCGTCCTCCGCGTTAAGGGCCCTCAAGACTCGAGTAAAAGAGCCGTTTTAGACTTCAATAACACATCATATGGGCCAAGGTTAGATATTTTTAACTTTATGTTCAAATGTAGTTTCGTATGAGGTGACTGACTAGTGGTAGAACAAATTTTCTGTGAAAATTTACTGTCGTGTGGTTGAAAAAAATTAAGTAGATTTGATGGTTTGAGACCAGTCGTGGCGCAGGGGCACAAAGTGTGATTGTAAAACCGACTGGTGGTGGGTTCGATTCCCACTCGAGGAGATGAAATATTTATTTAAATTTATATTTCCATTTCTTTGCTCTTGGGTAGAGGCAAAGCGCAGCATTGAGTTCTGCCACTCAAAGCGCAAAGCCTCCAGAGTTAGGCAGAATGTGTGTAACAGGATGTCTTAGGTTCCCTCTGCCTCCCCTGCTGTGTGCGGGGTACACTTTGTGCCCCTGCGCCACGAGTGGCCTCATAATATTTCTCATATTTCATGATTATGGGCTTAAATTTTTCTTGGAGCATATTTATATTTATAATTGTTCTCCTCTGCTTTTTTAGCTTCACGCTGTATCCCGTACATAGCAGGGTAGGCAGAGGGAACATGAGAAGCTAATGTTAAAACATTTCGTTCCTATTAAGACACTTTTCGCCGAATTGCGGACGCATTGCGTTCCTAGGGGGGGAATTGAGTTCAGCCTGATTGTCCTGATCCTTGTAACACAAAATGTGACAGGTTTGCTACTCCAGTAAATTAAAGATTATATAAAGATTAAAATTTCAAAATATCTCAAAGTTATCTTAGATATGTGACACATTCACGTATTGTGTATTTGGTAAAAGTACAGAATCGAACCCACAACCGTCGCGTTTACACACAGATGCTGTGCCTATGCGCCACGACGGCTTCATATAAAATTAAAACCACCTCACAAAGCTAACAAGAGTACTATCAGCCGACGTTTTTTATTTCCAATAAACCATAACAAGATTAATAATTGTTATTTCATTTAAAATTAATAAAATTAAGGCAAAAAAATATCTTACCTTAGTTAAATATTTAATTAATTTTATAAATTCGTTGCAATTCAAACGCTTGTCAAAATCTAGGTTAAGTTCTATGTTTACTATGACCAAGGATTTTTCACTTATTTACTCGAAACAAAGAATATACTGTGATTTTTATATGAAAAGAAGTCGCTTTTAACAAAATATTATGTTTACATAACTTGAATCTTTATTTATCTTTATTTTGTTACTAACAGTACTCTTTTGCTTCCAAATAACATTATACTGACGTTAAATAACTTTATCTGAAAAGATCGACCACAGCGGTAACGCAGGGCAATGTGATCGGTAACGCAGCGGTTATAAGGGCCATCCAATTCTTATATTCTCAAGCTATAAACTTGGTTATAAAATTGAAACTGTTTGTGAAGTTAAGATACAATAAACATGCTGGAATCGTTTCGATTCACCTTGCAATAAAAATATCATGAGATGTAAGTAGAAGAAGACAACAACCTCGAGCAGTAAAAATTTAGATGTTTAGGTACTTGTGGCATTGAAATTTTATGGTTTAATATCGTTATCTCTCATGAATGTAGATGAAATTGCCTTTTTTGAATAGTTTTCTGTTGGAATTTGTAAGTCAAATTTAGATATATTAAGTTTTTCTTACTATATGTTTATAGGAGTAAATAAAAACCCACATTTCGATTTAGTTCTAAAATTACGCAACGTATAATATTATAGTTTTAACAAAACAAAATGTTTTTCTTGCTGTTTTTTCCCGGAATTTTGGAGTATCCTTGACAAGTATTTCTTATTTCCTTATAAGGAAAGATCCTTGTAGGGTAATACGAAATTTAAGAAACGGGAAAACCCTTAGTATTTCCCATTGTTTAATATATTACGCAAGCGATGTTGTGAGCTGGAACTAGCTCTATGTACTTGTATACGCTGTATGAATTTTAAATCTTAGAATGTGATATAGCATTTTTTCCCTTATCTATAAGAATTTCAATAAATCTTTTCTTAGTTTTCCATAATACTCCCCAAGGGACCAGAATGTCAAATTTTTACTTCCTAAATCCAGTCCAACTACGGCCGTGCGCTATCCGTTAGTTACTAAGTAACGCAGGAGTGGTGTATATATAATAATAAATAATACTATATTATATACTTATAGATAGATAGATTGAATAACAACAATCGATGACACATCAATCAAATATTTCAACTGCATAAAACAATCCTATACTAATAAACAGACTAAAAAGAAACAAACCAAATAAATAAATCTTATGAAACATAGATAATAAAATAAATAAAGAAATCAGCTTCACACTGTATCCCGCACACAGCAGGATAGGCAGAGAGAACCTAGTGTTAAGACACTCCGTTCCCCACTTTTTGCTGAATTCTGGAGTGGCAGAACTCAACGCCGCTATTTGCCTCGACACCAGAGCGAAGAAATGGAAATATAAATTTAAGTAAATATTTCATTTCCTCGAATGTAGATCGAACCCACAACCAGTCGGTTTTACTTTCAACACTTTGTGCCACTGCGCCACGACTGGCCTAACATAGATAAGAATTAAATAATATATAAAACATAGATAGTAATTAAAAGCTAGAAAATTAAATAAAACCACTGCATAATACAAAGCATTTATCAGTCGCAGTGGGCGTGCGGTCTTTGGGCCACTTCGCTCTAAATCACAACTAATGGAATGGGAGCCAATCGCCAGCATTCATAATTATTACGTACATATTCTGAAATGGTATGTGCTTGGTTGTATGAAATGTGCAGGTTTTGAGAGATTCAATTATTATTATTATTAATTTTGTGGCCAATCGTGGCGCAGAGGCACGAGGTGTGACTGTAAAACCGACTGGTTGTCGGTTCGATCCCCACTCCAGGAGATGAAATATTTACTTAAATTTATATTTCCATTTCTTCGTTCTGGTGTCGGGGCTTAGCGCGGCGTTGAGTTCCGTTGAGCCACTCAACACGCAATGCCTCCAGAATTCGGCAGAAAGTGAGGAACGGAGTGTCTTAACACTAGGTTCCCTCTGCCTACCCTGCTGTGTGCAGGATACAGCGTGAAGCTGATAAAAAAAATGTTTTCATTTTGATAACTTTAGGTTAGGGCCAGTCGTGGCGTAACGTGAGAGGTTGTGGGTTTGATTCCCACTCGAGGAAATTGAATAATTAATATTTTCTTTTTCTCGCTCTGGTAACGAGGCGAAGCGCATTGAATAAACACTAGGTTTTCAGATTATTTCAGTTTTTCATGCTATGTGTGGTATACAGGGTGAAGTTTAAAAAAGTATTATTATTGAGTTTATGAGTTTAATTCGAACTCGAGGAAATGATAATATTTTAATTTCTTCGCTCTGGCAAGTCAAATCGCGGAGTTGGGTTCCGCCATCTAACATGTAATGTCTTGAGTTCGGGCGGTAAGTAGGAGGTAAAGTGAAAAGACAAAAAAGTAAAAATAACTAAGTAATCAATGTTATGATATACAATCATGCAATGCTGCAATTTTCTGTTATTTTCTTATATGTAGATAATTTTTTATTGATTTTTTTCAGGTAAGTCTCGATCAGTCGATGACACAGCCAAGGAGGACCCATGTCTTACTGGTAGGCCTCACATATTATACTATGCACACTTGACTTCTTAATAAATATACGTACATTATATACATAAAGTCTATTATATATTAAAAATATTATTTTAAATACATATGTACTGAAATTTATAAAATATACATGTTGAAAATACTTTTTTTCATGGCTTTTTATTGTTAATAAAACCGTAAATATATTATAATAATTTCTCAAAGGTTTGGTTCCACTTTAATATTAATAATTCATGAAATATTTAAGTCTTTACACTATTGTTAAAAAGGATAATATTAAAAGTAATATGTATTGAGGCCAGTCGTGGCGCAGCGGCACGAAGTGTGACTGTAAAACCGACTGGTTGTGGGTTCGATACCCACCCAAGGAGATGAAATATTTACTTAAATTTATACTTCCATTTCTTCGCTCTGGTGTCGAGGCTAAGCGCGGCGTTGAGCTCTGCCACTCAACACGCAATGCCTCCAGAATTCGGCAGAAAGTGGGGAACGGAGTGCCTTACACTAGGCTCCCTCTGCCTACCCTGCTGTCTGCGGGATACAGCGTGAAGCTGATTAAAATTAATATGTATTACGATATAAATATATTTATATCGATATAAATTATTGTTACATTAATATACTATTATCTTACGTTTATCTATGACAGTATCTAATATTGACTTTTGCCTTATGAAACAGAGACTGAAAATACTTAGGAAATGTAAACAGCGGTTTCCCTAATTAAAAGTTGTACCGATAACCACCTATTATAGACGATTCTACCATAGCGTTTATAACCTAAAGTGCTATTTTTATATATTATATATGCTAGTATAAGAGAAACAGCTTTAAATCAGTAAAAAGTAAAAGAAATTTTAAATAAAATCTCATTACAAAATCAAACTCTAACACTCTGTTAATAAAACGACGATGTACTCATGAAATTTATATAACACTCGAGTTTTTCGTTGGTAAAATTTATTCGGTGACATTTTTCTTTTGGTGTACATTCCACCGACTTTTTATATAAAAACGAGAATGTTTTTTACGGGTTTTTGTTTTAGAGATTTTGAAATGCCTGTGTGACAGTTGGTTGGGAAGTGAACAATAAATTAGGGAAGTACTGGTGTGACGTCGGATTATGTGGTATGTCTACGATTAGATTTATGCAAAAGATTATGTTTCGTGAGACCCTGTTACTTGTTGGCTACATTAGTTACTATGGAATAACGTTGAAATATATCTGTAATTATAAGAATTTTTACTCTTTTTCTTGCACAGTAGGATAGGCAAAGGGAACGCAGTGTTAAAAAACTCTATTCGAAAATTACTATAAAATTTTAGATACATTAGATGTTGAGTGGCGAAACTCAACCCTGCGCTTTGACTAACAGAGAGAGGTAAGAAAATAAAGTAAAAAAAATAATATAACCGTTCTCCTGATCGAATCCAATGTGCATCGACGTCCTCGCGAGTTTCTGTAGTTAACTTCAAAATTTATTCTCTTTTATGAAAAAAAAAGTAATGAGATACAATTATATTTAATGAATCATTGTGATTGTGACTTAAAATTGAAATTGCAAAATATTTCATATAAAAAAATAATTATAAATTCATTCAATTATTTTATTAAATTTAATTAGGGCTCCGATACTTACTGACTAATATTTCTGATTAAGAGGGAAATGAGAAAGGACTGAACCACAACATCTTTACAGCTAAACTGCATAGTGATTTAAAATTTTTAAATAAACCAGTTAAGTTAAACAATAAAAAAAATCACTGGAGGCCAATCGCGACAGGTGGGGGCGTGTGGGTTTGATTTACATTCAAAAAAATCAAAATATTTGAAATTTTCATTTTTATTTTTTCTCTCTGACAACGACGCTAAGTGGCATCGGCCATTCAACATGTCATGTCACTGGAATTCGGTGAAAATTGAGGAACGGGAGTGTCTTAATGAGAACGGAGTGTCTTAATAGTAATTTGACTGGCTCCCTCTACCAACCTTGTTATATGCAGGATACATGGTGCGTGAAGTTAAATATAATTTTAAATTAAATTAAATTCACATTAAATCACCTCCACGCCGCAGGTTAATCAGAGGGAACCTAATGTTAACACTTAATCCCCCTTTTTCCGCCGTCGCGTGTTGAGTAGCGGAACTCTACGCCGCACTTTCCCTTGATACCAGAACGAAGAAATGGAAATACCTATAAATTAAAGATCAATAATATCTACGATAAACCGTATAAACAGCCAGGCGCTATATAACTTTAATAATCAGAAACCACAAAGTAAGAGCCTCATTAGATGGCTCTAGAAGATAAGTTTATAAATATTATTTATAATATTAACGCGACGAAGAAAAATCTTATATTATTTTTTTATGTCAACGTTGTCTTGTATTGAGGACTCTACATAAATAAAATGAATTTGATTCCCGATCATGGTGAATGATTCTATATATTACACCGTTCTGGCAAATGTAGACAAATCGTGGCGTTAAACTCCACCACTCAGCTCACAATCATTCGAATTTGGGTGGAGAGTGTAACATCAACACTCCATTCTCCGCTTTTTGCCTTAATTTGTGAACGGATGACGATAGTTCTTTATTAGGGCGGAAGTGAAACATACAACGCTTGTTAAAAACTACAATCAATATACCCTATTTTAGACTATTTTGAAAATAGAATTTCCTATTTTAATTTAAACATATTCATTAATCGATATTAAATAGTTGTACATAAAATTAATAAAAGTATTGCTAATATAAAATTATTATTGATCATATTATGTGACATAATTATTATTATACTATACTATACTAACTTCACGCTTAATCCCTAGCGGGGTAATCAGAGAGAACGGAGCGCCAAACGCTACGGTTTCTACATACCTCTTTCGCCTCGTCCACTGTCATCAACCTCTTCATACATGCCCGCCGGGGGTATCAAAGAGACCGTTACGTTACCACCTGAGCATGTTCTTCTTCATTCTCACCGTGACATCCTCGCTAGTACCTGCCATTCTGTGTACCTTTTCATTGCGGATTTGATCAGCTAAGCTGACTCCGCATATCCTACGAAGAGATCGCATCTCCACAGCATTCATCTTTCTTTCATTCTTCTTCTGTAATACCCACGTTTCGCTGCCGTATAACAGAGTCGGTACCATAACTGCATTGTGTACGGCCAAACGCGCAATAATTATTATTTACATTATTAATTTATTTATTATTAATAATAACAAATTAAATCATATTAAAACACAACTGTATTAAATAGCGGGTGTCAGTATATCATCTGTTACACTAGCTTTTATCGTCCTACATTGCTCTGTGGGGAAAAGCGTAAAGCTGCCTTTTGTAATAAGAGTAGGTTGAAAGAGGTAGGTTGAGAGAGACGAATTTCCTATCCAACAGAAATAATTCGATCATTTCTTCCCTCTGGTGTCTAGATTAAGAGCGGCGTTGAGTTCCGCCACTCACCACGCAATGCTTCCAGAACTCGGCGGAAAATGGGGAACGGAGCGTCTTAACACGAGGTTCCCTCTGCCTACCCTGCTAAGTGCGTGATACACCGTGAAGCTGATTTATTTATTTGACTAAAATTTAAACTCAGTATACTAGTACAACAAAACGATAAACATCGTACTAAAATACAACTTTTTAAACCAGTTACATTCACAAAAGAAGTAAACGGTGGATTGAATTAAACAACTATAGAAATTTTGACAGAAACTAACAAAGTTCATTGGATTTTTTCACAAAAATGCCATGATATACAACATTCCCGTTTCAGGGGAATGTGTCGTAAAATTTTGTAATCCACTACCAGTTTTTGAAACTTTTTCACGTCAGGACTTCCTATATCCACGCGTTTGAAAGTACATACATACATACGTACAGTATATATTGTACAAAATAGTTTTCCATTTTAATCGGCAAATCCACTTGCCAAGTTATGCATTTTGTTAGTATTTTTTTTTTTTTGTTGTTATTGTAATATTTTTGTGTTCTTTTATTTGTAATTTGATAAATAATTTTAATGCTTAGAGAGGCCAGTCGTGGTATAGGGGCAGATGCGTGTGAATGTAAACGCGACAGGTCCTGGACCGATCCCCACTCGATGAAATGAAATATTAATTTAAATTGATATATCCATTTCTTCGTTTTTGTGTACAGGTAAAGCGCGGCGTTAAGTTTTTCCACTCAACACGCAATGTCTCCAAAATTCGGCGGAAAGTGGCCCCTTTGTTCCTAGTGGAAACCCTTTTTCCCTCTCTTTATCCTGCTGTGTATGCAGCGTGGAGCTTATTTAATTAATACTTACTATATATATTTTGCTCAAAATATTTCTGTTTTAACTTGTAACCAGAGCAAGAAAAATAAAAATAATAAATATTAAATTTTCTCGGTTGAGAATCGAACTCACAACAGTTTTACACGCTTATGGGCATAACGACTACGACACGACTGGCCCCATAAAAAAGAAAAATAGAACAACATTCAAACTAAAAATATAATACATACAAACGAAGAAAAACAAGATAAGTATAAAATCAATAAATATTCTTAAGCACGTAAACACTCGAAGGGAACAACGTCTCGATATCATTTATGAAACTTTTTTATAGCACTAAGGTACCGTACTGGGTATCCGATTAGAACTTTTTGTTGAGTAACTTCCCCTAAGTTCCCTAAGTTACATTCCCTACTTCGTGCCATCATTATGTCGAATCGTGATTAATTCATTCAAATGGATACCATTGTTTTAGCCTTGTTCGTGCTTTTGTAAAAACTTTTCCTATTGTTACTATTTCGCTATTAATAACATTAAAATATGAATATATTGGTTGATATGGATATTGAGGCCGTCGTGGAACGGTGGCTCCAGAGTGTGAGTAAATGCGATGGCTGTGAGTTCGATTTCTACTCGAGGTAATCAATGTTTTCATTCCATCGCGTTGGTAAAGCACAAAGCGCGCAATGTTTCGAATTCGGCAGAAAGTGGAGAACGGAAATGCTCTCTTATTGGAAACGGAGTGATCCTAATACTACATTATATTTTACTTATTTACAACATATAACATACATAAGATTAAACAAACAAAAAAAATACTTTTTACCTAAGAAAATATTCATTTTACGAAACAAAAAACCAGAAATACTCATACATCATTCAGATATTATGCTAAATTGTATTGTGTAGCGCTAAGCGTCACCACATGGCGAAAAGATCCGTGGAATTCTCTCACATCTCTAACAAGTGTTAGCATATCATAAATATGTTTTATATAATTTAAGAGGAAATATCCACCGGAAACAGCTAAAATGTTATGTAATAATGTACTGTTGAAAAAATGGTATAGATAGCAATTGTAAATATTGATTTTAAGTTTTATACGACAATTTTACGTTTTTTTTTTATTTTAAATTCGTATTTTTAAACTATAAATTTGCTTTTTTTATTGAATTAGTTGTGAAATTAAATGAATTTGACGTTCAAAGGCTTATGAGTTTTGGAAAACACAACGTTTGTATTGACAAATTCTATGATAAACTTAATAACAGCTTTGAAAATATTTATATAGTATTACATAGTAATAAAAAAATAAAAACTATAAAATATTTTAAACTTCCCACAATATTTACAACACAAACCAGCCACTATCTCTAATATCTGGCAATAACTTATCCTATTTTCCGCAGTTTATTTCAATATCGAGACTTTTATATTGAAAATCCAATACTAAATCTTTTATAGAAACCAAAATACACATTTGCATTCGAAAGTTATATTTCTTTCTAGACCATTTGTGCAGGCATTCACTCCTTTAGGTACCGCTGTGTATATAAAGCTAAGAACAGTTCGATCTTACATCATTGTATTTAATCCCGGGAGGATCTATATAGATTTGTATTGAAAATACTTGAATAAGTCGTGCTATCGATATCGTAGACTAGTTTTTCTATTCCTGTTTTTATAGAATTGCCTGTACTCTCTCGAGTCCATCTACGTGGTTTCAATATGGATTGGACATATGTTTTATATTAAACATAATATGGTCTTCATATTTCGTGGTAAGCATAAATCTAGTTATTACAATATCGACGTTCTATCAGTTGGGTTTAGTAATTTGTAAAAATATTTAAGCGTAAAGAATTGGAGGGTGAGTGGAAAACTGTAGTGTTTTAATGAGAACATAGTGTCTTAACACTAGGTTCCCAGGTTCCATCTGACGACTGTACTAAAAAAATATATATCGTGGACAACTAGACTTCGTCATTTCATTTATATTGTAATTAACTCTGTGATTATTTAGCAAATATTTAGTATTTTTATATATTTTTTTTTAGCTTCACGCTGTATCCCGCAAACAGCAGGGTAGGCAGAGGGAATCTAGTGTTAAGACACTCCGTTCCCCACTTTCTGCCGAATTCTGGAGGCATTGCGTGTTGAGTGGCAGAACTCAACGCCGCGCTTAACCTCGACACCAGAGCGAAGAAATGGAAATATAAATTCGATTTGACACAACCAGTCGGCTTTGCAGTCACACCTCGTGCCGCTGCGCCACGACCGGCCTCAAGTATAACTTTTTTAATATATTCAATTAGATTCAAGTACTCTATAGCATGTTTCAACGCTTACATTCGTTAGTGTACATCCCAGTGTGGCTCACCTTTTCCAGGCGTGGGTGTAACTGCCAAGAATGACGTCACGTTTCAGGGCTATTTACCAAAAATTTTAACTCGCAACACGCCAGCAAGCGAATATCCTCCTTATTACAACAATAATATAGGCTATATTTAGGTAGATTTGGAATGAGGTTAGAATTTTCTAACTTGGTCTCGTTAAGTCAACTTACGTAGAACGATTTGTCCATTGCTGTCCAAGTGAAGGGTCGGAAATCCATTATTTTTAATTAAATTAAGGCAAATATAGGAGTTTTATGTGAATAATGAAAATTTAATTTGCAGTATTTATCCTGGCGTTGTTTTAAAAAATGCTACTTGAAAGCTTTCTCTAAAAAAAAGAAGATATAAAGTTCATCTTTTGCATAATAATAGTACCTTTATATATTGAGAAGAACAATATGTTTTTAGCTATACGCCTACGGGTTCTGTAGCCGTACATAGGAGGGTAGGTAGAGGGAATTAGGAAATCTAGTATTGAAACATTCTGTTCCTAGTAAGACACTTCCGTTCCTCATTTTCCACCCAAGGCATTGCGTGTTCAGTGACGGAATTTAACGTCGCACTTAAAAAAAGGAACTAGCTTTGTAAAACCACATTTGAATTTCAAAGTTAATAAACATATATTTAGTTTAGCTTCATTATCTGTCTGATATTACAATTGAATATGTAAATTATGTACCAAAATCCATATTACTGTATTTTGATTAAAAAGAGCACGTTTTTAAATTCGAATTATAATATAACAAGAAATTTTAATAAAACAACAAAAATCGACGCGACTTTACGATTCAGTTAATATCAAGATTATTCTTTTTCAAATTTATCTGCAGTTTTGTTACGTACCACAACCGATAAAGAGAGTTAAGCTATACACCACTTTGCCTGGTTAGGTTACGCAAAATTTAGGTACAATGCGTAACTTAACGCTATGTGTTGTCTAATTACGCCCACGGATTCCAGACATCCATCTGTCACATATTTATTATATGTCCTAAATAAGCCACAATGGTTTTTCATATGAAATTATAGACACAGTGGCTAAAGAAAATGAAAATAGAATTTCGTAATTTTTTTTCTTATTTTCTTCTGTTCTGCTTTTTTTCTTATGTTCTTCTACTCTGTTTCCATCCTTTTATTTCAAGATTATAGTTATTTATCAATTATAACACATCGCCAGCACAAAACCTATATAAAAAATTACCCAAGAAAATATAAAATTTTCAATAAGAATTCAGAAATCTTAAAATTGAATTGAATTGAAACATAAAAATTGCATGTGTATAAAACACACCCCGCACCTATCACTTTAAGCTGGCGAGATTAATTCTTGGAACAGTGCCAACTGAAAACGGTTTTTCTTTCGACGCGATTAATTCTATTGTTGGTTCGAGTTGAGGCTGTACGTGAGTTCATACAATATTATATGCTATTAATCAATTTCTTTCCGTAACAAATTGGTTTGAGAACTTCCAATGCAGCTATTTCTAGATTTTAATTTTTTTAAAAATAAAAGATTTATAAATTTATCTTAAAGAGAAAATTATTGTTATTCATTAGCAGGGTAGGCAGAGGGAGTCTAGTATTAAGACCGCTTCCCTTTTTTTCGCCGAATTCTGGAGGCATTGCGTGTTAAGTGATGAAACTCAACGCCGCGCTTTGCCTCGACACCATAAGAACAAAAATATAAATTTTAATAAGTATTTAATTTCGGCGAGTGGGAATGGAACCCACAACCAGTCGCGTTTATAGTCACACGCCCTTGCGGCACGACTAATATATGTTTACATAAATCCTCTAAAGAGCATCATATCTTTATATCTGGTATTTGTTAGACCGGACGTTTGTTGCCAAAGTCTGCTTTCTGACTTTAACTACTTTACATTGTACGATCTTTAACATCAGTGATTAGGTAATTGGGTTTAATTTCATGTTTCATCCAGACACAGCTATCATGTGGATGGTGAACCAAGGACTTTGAATTAAATTAAAAATTAAATCAATTAAATTAAATTAAATCAGCTTCACGCTGTATCCCGCACACAGCAGAGTAGGCAGAGGGAACCTAGTGTTAAGACACTTTGTTCCCCACTTTCTGCCGAATTCTGGAGGCATTGCGTGTTGAGTGGCAGAACTCAACGCCGCGCTTAATCTCGACACCAGAGCGAAGAAATGGAAATATAAATTTAGGTAAATATTTTATCTCCTCCAGTGGGGATCGAACCCACAACCAGCCGGTTTTACAGTCACACTTCGTGCCGCTGGCCTCGACTTTGAATTAAAAAAAATAAATTTGGTTCTCACCCAAAACTTAGTTTGTAGTTTAAAAATTCTCTCCAATTTTGTCACCATAATTTAATATCGCGCACATACCTGAATAGACCGAGTTAACCTGTGAACGTAGTGCTGAGACAATAGACAAAACAAGAGACAAAATGCTTCCGTTCACCAGTTCCTATCGAATTCTGGAAGCATTGCGTATCAAGTGGCGGAGCTCAACACCACCAGTGCAACAAAAAATGAAATTAAATGGAAATGTTAAATATTTCATTTCCTCGAAGGGAAATTTCACTTTCACCATGGGAAAAAAGCCGCAGGTGAAAACTAGTTCACAAACCTAAATTCTATACAGTAAAATCCAAACCAATTCTGAGATTTGCATATTTTTCTCCAACTGCTGTATAATCGTCGTGGAACTTACTTCCATCTAAACAAACCACAACAGCTTAATCAAAGTGAACTCGACCGAACTAAAATAATCAACTTGGCGTTTTTAACTTTAACAAAGGATTTTGAACCCTAAACTATGTACATAAGGTGCATTTAACTGTAATTTAAACAGCTCCTGGTTAAACATTTGCATGAAATATATGACCGTTAACTTTAAAGTTAGCAATGCTTTGTATTAATATTTTAAAGTTTGAGTACGTACTTGTATGGGTTATATTCTGGAAGTAAGAGTGGTATTTAGAAAAAAATCTTGGGTGTTAACTTTTAAGAAAAATTAGATACAAATAGATGATTAAAATTTAATTAAATCAGCTTCTTGCGCTCCTGCGCCACGAATGGCTTCTAGACTGATGATAATATCATTATCTACTGATATAGCATGCTACTTGATAGAGGCAGGGTATGGGGCACAGCAAGCGTGCGACTGTACGCGCGAAGGTTGTGAGTTCGATTTCTGCTCGGGGGAATGAAAAATTTAATATTTTCATCTCCTCACTCTGTTAACGAGAAAAATGGTGGGATTGAGCTCAAGAATTCAGAGAAAGGTGGGAAAATGAAGGAGGTGCCCTCTGCTGCTATACGTATAGAATAAAACAAGAAACTAAATAAAATAACTTCTTGTATTCTAATGATGATGAAGTAAAAACATGCTTACAGGTTATAATAAATTACATATTTGTATAAAATTAAAAACACAGATATGACTAATATTAATGTATTCAAAGCGAAGAGTTCATTTCGATTAAATACAAAAAAAAAATCATGAAAAATGTTAGAAAATTGAGTGGAAAGTGAGAGAGTCTCTCAATGCATGCAGTCCCTTGTCTACTCTGGCAAGTGGGCAAAAAGTTTCACCAAATTAAATGATTAATTGATAATGAAATCTCAAACCAAAACTAAATTATAATTAGCATGGGCTATTATTATTATTATTATCTTTAGTAAAAATCAAAATCAGCTTCACGCTATATTCCGCACACAGCAGGGTAGGCGGTAGAGTGGCGGAACTCAACGCCGCGCTTTGCCTCGACACCAGAGCGAAGAAATGAAAATATAAATGCAGATAAATATTTCGTCTCCTTGAGTGAGGATCGCACCGACAACCAGTCGGTTTTACAGTCACACTTTGTGCCCACGACTGGTAAATATATAAAAAACATTATTTTTTAGAACAATATTTAATTTTTATATTTCCTATTCTAGGTTGCTGGCCCTAATTTTTGCGCATCTGATTATATTTTTGTACTCCCGTATTTTCTTATTAAATTGACTCAAACAGTGTTCTCATCTGTTGTAATATTCAATTAGGCGTTCTAAAAATGCCTTGTTTTTTTACCAAATAAATATACTTTGGAAAAGTTCTTTTGTTATTAATGTTACATCGTTTTAGAAATAAATTAAATATTATATAGGTTTATTAAGTAAGCTTAATAAGTTATAGTTAAGGTTTATTAAGAAACTAGTAGTCACTGGTTGCTTTGTATGAGTGAACTTTAAAAGGTTAATAGAAAATCTTGTTTTTTCGGCAGAATTTTTAAATTCGGCGTAAAGTGCCGAATAGTGTCTTAACACTAGGTTTCCTCTGCCCACCGTGGTACGTACGGGTTACAGCGTGAAGCTGATTTGATTTTGTTTTTGTTTTTACTCGTTCTCGTAATATTTTTAAACTATTATCGTTTAGTGTTCTTTTTTCTTCACTCTCTAACCTATCTATATGTCAAATTTCTAAGTCAACTTTCGAAGTCCAGCAGTTTCATCTTTTTGTAGTGTGCCAATCACTCAGCAACGGAAGAGTTTTATTAATGATGCTTCTTCGTACATTTATAAAGACCAATTATAAAGGACAAAGGAATATCACAAAAAAAATAACTATCAAAAAAACAAAAGCCCTAAAATATCAATTTGCAATATCAAACCGTAATCGTTACCAAATCTGTTGTAAATCGATTAATTAAAGATAATCACTACTTATCCCACGGACTATTAACTTTCCTCCTTCCAATAACAATAAAAGCTTAACGCATATAGCAGGGTAGATAGAGGGAACCTAGCGTTAATACACTCCATTTCCTATTTTCCTTCCAATTTTTGAGACATTGCTTGTTGATTAGTGAAACTCAACGCCGCGCTGTCTTTTCATACTGTAGAAATATCGATAAAATGAAAATCTGAAGCTTCACGTAATATCCCGCACATAGCAAAGTAGACAGAGGGAACCTATCGTTAACACACTGTATTTCCTTTTTTCCTTCCAATTTTCGAGACATTGCTTCTTGATTAGTGAAACTCAACGCCGCGACATATCTACTTACTTTGTAGAAATCTCAATAAATCAAAAATCAGAAAATATCAATTTGCAATATCCAACAATGAATCGATTCCAAATCGATTGCGAACCGATTAATTAAAAACAATAACTACTTATCCCACGGACTATTAAACTTCCTACTTCCCAACAAAACATTTAAATCTAAATTGTATAACTAAAGGAATTTCCGGACAGTAAAACCTAAAAGCGCTATAACATGCGTCGTTGAAGCAAAACAAAAGGGAACGAGCATTCTTGACACGTCTAAGAAATAAAACCCATCGGTTCTTGAGAATAAAATTTGCCATTCGGCGGACTTCACGCAACGTTGGGTTTTGCTCAGAGTTGCCTAGTATTATGATAGTGAAGATTGTAATTTTTTTTTGCAATTTTTAGAGAGGTAGGTCTATGAGGGAATAGCGTGATAAGAACGTATGGCATAGTGGTCAGAGCGCTTAGACGGCTTGCAAGAATCGCGGGTTCTAATTTAATTACGAGTAAATTTTTATACGTTTTCTAATTGGTAGTCTTATTTCTTACTTAGCTTCGCACTGTATCCCGCACATAGCAGGGTAGGGAGAGGGAACCTAGTGTCAAGACACTCCGTTCTCCACTTTCGTAAGTGTTAAGTGGCCGAACTCAACGCCGCGCTTTGCCTCGACACCAGAGCGAAGAAATGAAAATGTAAATGTAAATAAATATTGCATTTCCTCGAGTGGGGATTGAACTCACAACCAGTCCATTTTACAGTCACACTTTGTGCCCCTGACCGGCCTAATACTTGAAATCGACAATAATTTAGTTCTAATCATTATCCTAAGTGATAAGATGCTCTCCCACTGCCCTTCCATATTCGCCAGGATCTTTACACTATACTCTCTACCACAGGCTCTAATAATTAAAAAAACATATTATCTCCTTTTTCTTTCCTTAAAACGATAATCGAACTCGCTACCATCTCGTCATTATAGTAACTAAGACACTTCAAAACTATAGGTGTGTTTATACTGTTATTTATTTTGCTATTATCTTTATTATTCATGACTACACCATATTTACCGTTTCTTAGAAAATCTTCACAATATTTCATCTGAATAAAGATTTTTGGCTTCCATTAAATATATCTATAGAATTTTCCTCGAAAACACGTTTTAATTACGCTAGACGGTTGATGTACGTATTTATCAAAGAAGCAGGTTATCTTACCTTATAATTATAAAATTTCTTCTTTTTTCTTGATAATTACAATAAAAGAGAGTACCCTGTGACTGATTACTCTATTTTCACGATGTATATGTCAACGTCATTGTTGTGGGGGAGCACAGAGGGTGACTGTAAAGACAGTGGAAAATTATATATTTTCATTACCTTGCTCTAATAACAAGATATAGCGCGGCGTTAAGTTTCGACTGTCGAAATGGAATGTTTCGAAAATTAGACAAAAAAATAATAAAAGGAGTACAATATGACGGCCTTATCGCTTAAAGTGATCTCTTCCAGGCAACCTTTGGATGTTGGAGTTGTATGATTGAAAAATGACGGAATTAAACGCCGCACTTTCTCTTACCTGATCAGAAAAATAAAATAATCTAAATGTTATGATTTTCACGAGAGAAATCGAACTCACTATCACAGCGTTTTTAATAAGATATTCGAGATCGCACCGCGTCTCTATAGAAACGATATAAATTAGTATTCAATAATAAAATGTATTCATTATAGAGATTATTATAGAATTTATATTTATTTTTTATTCAAAATAGCTATCTTTTTGTGGTTAAAATAAACCGCGGTGTTTAATTTTTCACCACGTGTAAAAATTAAGTCCGTGACCTCCGTAGGAGCGAGTCAGGCATGACCCACCGCGTCGACATTGAAACATATATATAAGATTTTTTTATTTATAAATAATATTTTATGAATAAAACATATTATTTTGTTTATTAATCTAGAAGAGCACAAGAGTGTGACTGTAAACGTCAGTTCCCATATGAGAAAATGAAATATTTAATATTCTTCGCTCTCGTAGGCAAAATGCGATGTTGAGTTCTGTCACCCAACACGCAATGCTTCTAGCTTGTTATTGCTTCATTTTCGCAGAAAGTAGAGGGATGTGTCTTAACACTAGGCTGCCTCTGCCTACCCTGTTACATACGGGATACAAAGTGAAGGTGAAAAAAATCGCAACCAAAATTATCTTTATTATACTTAAAAAAACATTAAAATATAAACGATTCGGGGCTATTATACAAAATTGTACTGCCCTTACGTATACATAAATAAACCCTTGCGCCCCTCCCATCGAAGAAAATCAGTTATATCTGCCCGGTCTGTATTTGACAGTTCCAAATATATTTTACGATTGTCGCTACGAAAAAGTATCTAAGTCTATTTTAAAAGTAAGTATATATAATACTTAGCACCTATGTATGTATGTATGTAAAAATTATAGTTTAGGTGATACACTACGCTGTTTAGGATTTTTTTGCTCTGGTGACGAGGCAAAGTGTGGAATTCTGCCAATTAACTATGCAAACGCAGTGCCTCCAGAATTTGGTGGAGAAAGGGGAAGTCTAACCGAGTGTTCTAATACTAGGTTCCCAGGTTCCCTCTGCCTACGTGTTATGTGCTGGCTACAGCGTAAATCATGTTGAGGTTCATAAATAAGTACAAATATCATATAAGTACAAAAGCTTCCTAAATACCCAAAACCTATCTTTATTATGGTAAATACACGATACGCTTGTTAATTTGTTGCCACATCTCGTCCTATTCGGCTTATCTTCGGCAAAACACTCACGTACCGCGGATAAAGATGAATTATCTTATCCCGGGGATAACTTTCTAAGAAGGACATTCTCATATGATCTTTTATATAACAGTATATTGCGGTCGGCGAGTTGTGGCTGCTCTGAAGTTAGCTGTAGATGGCTGCGCCGATTTATTTTAAGATTTTTCTTACTTTTCATTACATTCTTCTCGTGTGAACAATGCGCGAAAGTTTAGAAAGCCTAACTTCACGATGGCAAAGACTCGTCGACCTTACTATATCTATAACTCTATTTATATATTTGTATACGTATTTCTGGCCAATGGAAGATCTTTTGAGGTTATACCAAAAGGGTTTTGATGGCTGTAGTACTAAGCCATGTCGTCCATCGTCGGTGAAGCGCGATAAGTACCTACTGATTGATCGAATTGTATTAATTAATTATTAGGAAACAATATTTTCATGTGTTCGCTCTGGCACCAAGGCCCGGTGTTGAATTTCACCATTCAACACGCAATACCTCGGAAACTTAGGTGGAAAGTGGTTAACGAAGTGTCTTAACACTAACCCTCTACTCCTACCAGATACAGCGTGAAATTTTTAATGAATTTTATTAGATAAAAAAAAAAGATTTTAATAAAAAGTAAATTATATATAGAAATTTGCTTATACTCACCGCTCCAGACACCACTGTATAATTCCATATTTTCTTTACTTTTAGGTCTACTCTTTCCACACAGCGGGGTTAGTAAGAAATTATTTAGTGCCCAGAAACTCCGTTCTCCATATTGAGCCATAATGGGAGACATTGTGAACTGAATAGTAAAACTCAACAGTTTTATTTTAACCTTGACCAGAACACAAATAAGAACATAACTTAAATAGAATGGTTCTAAGCAAAAAAAAAATGGAAACACAAAAACCTAAAAAAAAGTAAAACTTACGCACATTAACGCTGCTTTCAATGTTACACATATAACATGAGACCAAATCTAACGAGCGTTTCTCCCATTTTTCTTAAAATAACTACCCTAGCCGCCATCGCGAACTGCGGCTTGTCGGGAAAATTTATTGGTGCGCGTGGCTCACACGTTTTTTTTCCCTTTCTCTATACTTATTCTGGAGAAAATTCCCCATATTATGGATCAAATGTAATCCGTTTAGGTATACTTGCGTAACAGTTTTATATTTATGTTGTATAAATCAATGCTCTTCCACGGTTGGCGGGTCTAAGTAAATTAGATTGGCAATAATATTTCATGGTACTTGTTTAGGAAAATGTATAAAAAATTGTATGTAGCGGGATTTGTGCGTCAGATCGTGTGGTTTAGTTGTCAGAGTGCTTGAACGGTTTCCAAGAGGCGTGGGTTCAAATCGCACTACTTAATTTTTTTTTTCTCATTCCTATGAGTGGAAAATTTTTAATGTTGTCATTATCATAATTATGATACTACATGATGTTATGGCAGAGTGTCTTACCGTAAGCAAGATGGTCGTGGGCTCGATTCTTCTGATAATGAATTATTTTTAGTCCCCCTCTTCAGCAAGTCAAAACGCGGCGTTGAGTTCCACCACTCAACACTCAATGGCTCGAGTTCTGGCGAAAAAATAAGGAATAGAATGTCTTTATTCTGGTTTCGCTCTATCTAATCTGTGGTATGTATGCTGTTCTGGTGTGTGTTTTAGTCAATATCAAGGTATAGAGATAAACGAACGCTTATCTAAAAGCGCTACCTAAAACATTTCAAATAACGAACCTTCTGCAATATTAATTTACTTTGTGTATTTATCTTTACTCATATACGACAGTGAGCTCGATAAGCAGAGGGAACCTGGGAAGTGTGTTAGCACATTTCTCATAAAGGCACGATCCTCATTTTCGCCAAACTTCCGAGGCATCAAACTCCCATCCTGTCACGTTTACCATCCCACGCTTGCCCCTGCACCACGACTGGCATCAAATGGTGTATTGATGTATACAATCTATATACATATACTACTCAGTTACTGAGTGGCAGAAAATTCACAAACAGAACTACGCTGTGCAGGACGTTGAAACTTGGCATGTAGGGTCCTTAGAGAATGTGGAAGATCACTGGAAGAGAGCTTTATGAAATTTCTACGGCAATTGGAAAAACATTTTGTAGTTCACGTAAATAAAATTGTGGGTTGTCCCTATTATTGTAAACTTAAAATAAATAAATAAATCAGCTTCACGCTGTATCCCGCACACAGCAGGGTAGGTACCTTGTATTAAGACACTCCGTTCCCCACTTTCTGCCAAATTCTGGAGGTATTGCGTGTTGAGTGGCAGAAATCAACGCCGCGCTTAGCCTCGACACTAGAGCGAAGAAATGGAAATATAAATTTAAGTAAATATTTCATCTTCTCGAGTGGGGATCGAATCCTCAACCAGTCGATTTTACAGTCACACTTTGTGCCGCTGCGCCACGACTGGCCTCATAAAAATTATATACTTAAACAAAAAAAAAAACAATTGTTAACATATATTTAAACCCAAATTATCCGGTTAGGCCATAAAGTAAGCCGTACATACATACATACATTCACAATCATCCATCCAATATAACACGAGTCCTAGTAATAAAAATTCTAAAATGAAATGTGAAAATCAATATTATGTTTGTTTTTACAAAACAATGTAACAGTAACGAAGCGCATGCTGCATTCGTTATTAGAGAAGAAAGTATTAAATCTGCTTCGCATAAATATCGAAGCCATTGTGGCGTAGTGAGAGTGCCTGATTGGATAGGAAAAGTCGTAGATACCATTTTATAGAGCCCCTTCACCACGACGGTCTTAAGATTTTAAGAAATATTTTTAGAAAACGTATGAAAATTTGAACGTAGCGTAACTTGAACCCGCGACTTGTGAAAGTTCTTCTTATGAAACTACGTAGAAATTCTTTTAGAAGAGAAAAACAGAGAGTGTCTGAAGTATAGAGTGTCAGAAAAACAGCACTAGACGATAGACAGAACTCTATCCTTCACAGTTGAAAGCGAAAAGCTAAACAAAATACCACAATAGGAATTCAAACCCGCAACCACCCCATGTCATCTCATCCTAACTGCGTCACGTTGGTGTCTTAAAATGAATTATAATATAAAAATTAATAAATAGAAAAGTAGGGCAGTATTTCCCGCATTCACAGTAGAAGTCAACGAACTATATAATTGCAGCTTATTTTTCACTGCACCTGCCACTTTTGATGTACTTGTATTATGTGGTTTTATCTATAGTTTTGTGTTTATATTTTTATAAAATATTTTTCTGAGCTTCTCTCTTCTTAGGTAAGGTGCGGCGTTGGGTTCCGCTAACACATGATGTATCTAAATTGTAGGGTAGAGTGGAATAGAGTTTTTTAATACATTTTGTTTTTTGTCCTGCTACTAGTTTCGCCCACATTCACTTTATTCTGGTAATAGTGAAAAGAAGGATGAAGCGTGATAATCTAAAATAATATTTTCTAATTCTCCCTAGTCAAAAAAACTGGAGATTAAACTCTGCAGAGAAAGGAGTGTCTGAACACTACATGCGGTTTTGCTATATGTAAGAGATGAGTGAAGATAAAAAAGAAATCTATAGCTCTGAACGTAGCCGCCAGTATCTACGAGCGTGCGGGCGGCAACAAAAGGAGGTTGCGCAGAGGTCGGCGCCCTCAAAATAATACTGTGCTACTTACGGATGTGGCGGTTGTGAGATATTTTTTTTAATAAATAAATAGAAATTAAATTATTTTTATTTTTGCTCAAAATGATTAATTAAAAAAAAAGGATATTTAATATAATACTTGTTTAAAATTTTGATACAAAAACAAATTAGCTTCATAATATGTATTCCGCATATTGCAGGGTAGGCAAAGTGATCCCAGTGTCAAAACACTTTGTTTCCCATTTCCTATCGAATTCTGGAGGCATTGCATGGTGAGTGCCCGAACTCAATGCCGCTATTTGCCTCGACAGCAGTGTGAACAAAATTGAAATATTAAATATATCATTACCTCGGTGATTTAACCCACAACCAGTCGTATTTACACTCACAATTTGTGCTCCTGTGCTACAAAGATTTAGATGCACAAAGAGAAATAAGATATTATTATTAATATTCGATTTCGAAGTAATTAAATATTTAATATTGTCATTTTCTCGCTGTGGTAACGGAGCAAAATAGCATCGTTTGGTTGTGCCACTAAACACTCAACGTCTTTAGAATTCCGCAAGAAATGCGAAACGGAGCTGCTTAATGGAAACGAAGTGTCCTAACACTAGGTTCCCTCTGCCTAGTGTAAAGTAAAATAAAAAAGTTTTATTTAAAAATCATCTTCATATAAGTCCAGTCGTGGCGCAGCGGCACAAAGTGTGACTGTAAATCGACTGGTTGTGGGTTCGATCCCCACTCGAGGAGATGAAATATTTACTTAAATTTATATTTCCATTTCTTCGTTCTGGTGCCGAGGCTAAGCGCGGCATTGAGTTCTGCCACTCAACACGCAATGCCTCCAGAATTCGGCAGAAAGTTGGGAACGGAGTGTCTTAACACTAGGTTCCCTCTGCCTACCCTGCTGTGTGCGGGATACAGCGTGAAGCTGATTTAATTTTGATTTAATTTTATCTTAATATAATATCTACTAAATATACTTATAACATAATATTTACTTTATACAATATCTTTATCATATCGTACAAACTGGTGGCGCGTGTGTAGAGTAACGAACGCGAGGTGTCACGTGAAAATGTGATGCAAGCCACCTGCGAGGCAACGACCCGTTCATCCTTCCGGAGGCTTATATTAGACTATTTTTATTCAAACTGCAGTTCAAATTTAACATTTTTTATGTATTTTTTTTTTATATTTTTAAACTGAGGCCATTCGTGGTGCAGGTGTACTAACGTAACTGACAAACGGTCAGTTAGTCTGTCATTTGACAGAATTGTTTTATCAAACTAGTAACGCTTTATTGAGGCCAGTCCTGGTGATGGAGAACAAGAGTGCGGCTCTAAACGCAACAGGCTGTGGGTTCGATTCCCAATTGGTGAAATCAAATAATTAATATTTTCAATTTCTTATGTCTGGTGTCAAAGTAGGCAAGAGTTTGACTTACAAACATATCGTTTCGTAGTTTGTTAAGGTATAATTGATGTAAAATTAAATAATGCATCCTTCATAATAAAGAGTGACGATTGTGGACTAGTCTAAAATCTTGTTAAAGTTTGTAGCCACGTCCTTGCTGGGAAACGTGTCCTAGATACCACAAAATTTGTTAATTTTTCTCACTTTAAACTAAATTATTTATAATTAAATTTTTATACTTTTATTAATTTCGTCTTATTTAAGGCCAGTAGTGGCGTTGGGTCATAAGCATGTGACTATAAATTGTAGGATCAAAATTAAATATTTAATATTTTCATTTCTTGTTCTTTGGTAAGGTACGAGGAAAAGTGCTACGTTGAGTTGCCTCAAGAATTCGACGGAGAGTGGAGAGCAGAATGTCTTAACACTGGTCTCCTCTGCATCTCTCATGCAAATACAGCAGCAGCTAAAAAAAACAGTTACATTTTGATAAAAGTCTTACAACAGATGGCGCTAGAACAATATAAGCAATAGTGAACGTAAAAAGTTGGTATTCGACAGACCAGAGTACTTAATCATGTTACTTCGACAAGGCGCGTGTTAGAGTCCGACTGCATTTGAAATTTTATATTACTTTTTTTTAAGCTTTTACTAAGTTTAATTTATTATATTTATAAGTTAAAATTACACAAAAAGGTTCTTAAAAATATAGGTTATATTTTTTTACTTTCAATAATTGATTTAATATAAAAACAAAAATAATTTATAATATATTTTTTTATTCTTTCGTAGTATACAAATTGAAGAGGCAATATAGAGGCAGTTGGAATCTTGTGCACTAAAGCATATATCATTTATCATATTAAAAACTTGTCGTTTCAAAGAAATTATTGTATTAAACATCTACAAATAGCATAAATTAAAATTAACTAACGCTATCCAATACATTAAATAACCAAACTTAAATATTATACATTTAAGAATTCGACGGAAGTGTCAATGTAGAACGGAGTGTTTTAACATTAAGTTCCCTGGTTCCCTCTGCCTCCCCTGCTATATACGTGATACAGCGTGAAGCTAAAAAAAGTCTAAAAGATACATACAAAAAAAACTTCAATTTTACATATAAATATATATACGAAAACTACCTTTACAAAACTGAATGAATGATATTCAATAAGCAAGAAGTCAAGTCAAAATAAGATTAAGAATCTTACTAACATTAGTATAGATTCCATTATAGCGTTGAAACGAAATGTGCTTAAACCATAAATCTTATATCACAATGGACTAGGTAACGTTAGAAGAAAATATTAGGCCGAGAAGTTTCATGATTTATAACCTACGTTCTGTGATGGTTTTTGATAACTTAATTGGGACATCCAGCATTATACATTTTGATAGACAAAAAATAAATAAAGAAATCAGCTTCACGCTGTATCCCGCACACAGCAGGGTAGGCAGAGGGAACCTAGTGTTGAGACACTCCTTTCCCCATTTTCTGCTGAACTCCGGAGGCATTGCGTGTTGAGTAACAGAACTCAACGCCGCGTTTTGCCTCGACACCAGAGCGAAGAAATATAAATTTAAGTAAATATTTCATCATACTTCGCAGAAAACATAAAAAAATAATATAACGGGATTTGAAACTAGCTCTGACCAACTAAACCATGCGTTCTCCGCTGCGTTCATATTTTTATGTTTTCAAAAAAGTATATACCTACTTTTTATATAGAATATTTACACTCAAAACTTTTTTAACAATTTTTCTGTTGAGGCCAGTCGTGATGCAGGGGCACAAATGTGTGACTATAAATTTGACTGGGTGTGGGTTCGATCCCCACTCGATAGAATGAAATATTTATTTAAATTTACATTTACATTTCTTCAAAGTGGTGTCGATGCAATGCCTCCAGAATTCGGCGGAAAATGGAGAACAGAGTGTCTTAACACTAGCTTCCCTCTGCCTACTCTGCTGTGTGCGGGGTAAAGTGTGAAGCTGGTTTTTAAACTGTATTTCCACATTTTCTATGGTTTCCAGGAAGCAAGGTTCCAATGAGGCATTTTTTTATACATTTTTTTAAAAAGTAAGCCTATCTATTATAGAAGCGACAACGCCCTGTGCTCCCGCTCCAGATCACCGTAGTTAATCAGGCGTTCGGTTACTAGATGACCGAGGTATTTGTACTCAGCTACCTACTATAGAGGAACAGTATTTAACTGAAAATTTGGCTTACAACAAGTATTTTCGATATTTCTTCTAAACAAAAATAAAACTCTTTTTTATTATTTACCTGAGCCCATTTCTCATGATATTTTTATTTTTGTAAAATACCTACTAAACTCAACAAAACCATGTCATCTACATAACTTATATCGTTTATGGGAATACCATTGCCTGAACTGTACCCCAGCTTCATTAGGTTACAGTAGGTTTATATACAAATTAAAAAACCTAAACGAAATAAGGCGCCCTGTCTTACCCCACTCTTCAATTTATAAGGGTGACTTAAAGCATTAACCTACTTAATTACATTTGTTTGACTTTCCTACCAATATTTAAATAAATGGATTTAATTAGGATTTAAACTAAAGCCTGATTTGAGCTTAATCCATAGTAAATCATATGACATGAGATCGAAAAGATTAGAGATAAAAAAACATTGAAACCAAAAAATCTCCTAAATAAATAAAATGAGTTTTTCTCTCGATATAGTATTATCCGTCTGTTTGAGGCACAGTGTCGCTCATATTATGTAAAATTTAGACATTTTTAGCTTTTTCTTTGTACCTCAAAAGGAAAAAAAAGGAACGTCCGTCTGTCAAGACACATTTTCTCAGGAACACGTGGAGGTCAAGCTGAAATTTATATCAAATACTCAGGTCTACTGTCCCTTAGAGTTGTGAAAAATTAAACTTCAAATCCATTTAAAACATACAATCCTTTATGTCGCTAAATTCCGCAAATTTTGGAAACTCGCAAGAGAATCAAAACCTATAGGATGATCCCGTGGACTTAATTATGAAATTTGGCTCCAAGTGAGAGCTTACAATACGAATAAAGAAAGACATCCGAAAAGTAAAATTTATAGGTGTTTTATACACATACTTCTGCAATTCAAAGTATACTACCTGTTAACGTACAATCCAAAAATTGGTACGGAACCCTCGGTATGCGAATTCGGCTCGTATTTGACCGGTTTTTTCCTTATATTATAGAACAGATCTATACTAAGTAAAATCTTTGCGCCATGTCCCCCATAGCGAGAGAGTCTGAGGAGAAAACCTACAGTTAAGACATTTCTTTCTTCATTTTACACTCAATTTTTGAGACGAGACATATTATGTTAATTGGCAGAACTTAACACCGCGCTCTGTCTGTGTAACTAGAATGAAGAAGAAATATATTAAATTTTCCCAAATAAAATTCATACCCGTAACTGCCACGCCACGACGACTCCTTAATTTAAGAAACTAAGAACAAAATAAAACGCTATATATTGCTCTTCCATTTCTATTTAACACAACCTTATAAATTCTAATTACATATGAAATACCATCTTAATTTATTTAGTCCAAATTTTATTTATTTCAAATTAATGATCTGGAATACACCGCAAATCACCAGTTAATGATTGAAATGGAGACGTGAAATCGTAAAAAGTGCGAGTCGTTTCAATTAAACTTTATTTTACAGCTGGAGTTTATAGTTGTCGTTAAGGTATTTTTATTACATGCCGCTGGAACTGGGTATTAGGTACTATTATTTGATATATTCAATTTTTTTTTGTAATATTTTGTTCTTTTTTTTTATTTCACTTTGTATCCCGCAAATAACGGGATAGGCAGAGGGTACCTAGTGTTAGGACACTCCGTTGCGCTTTCATGATCTATCTTTGTTTTTTTTATTTCATGCCTATTTTTGAGATTTCATATTAGTATTTGGAAACCAACGCTCTATATCATCTTTGTCAAGGAAAGAAAATATTATATATTTTTTTGTAGCTTCGTGCTGCTTCCCGCACATATGAGGTTGGTAGATGGAACCTGGGAACCTAGTATTAAACCACTTTTGCTCCTCAATTTCCGCCACATTCTGGAGGCATTAAGTGTTGAGTGACGAAGCTCAACATCGCGACAGTATAATATAAGTATATACATATATAAAGCTATTTCATCAATGAGTGGCAGACACACTTAGAAAATGGCTTTGAATTTTGTGATAAGTATATGTAGATTAGGGAGTGTAAGGGATAACGAAGAAAGTATTTTTGATATTTTTAAAGTGTTATTCCATATTCAGAAAAAGAAAAATACTTATTTAGAAAACGTATAAAAATTGTATAAGAATTTCGACGTAGCTAGATAAGAACGTATGGTTTAGTGGTCAGAGCGCTTGGACGGTTTCCAAAAGGCGCGGGTTCAAATCCTGCTATGTTAACATTTTTATACGTTAGCTGGATAAAAGGAGATTTTCCAATTTACGTTTTAATGTCCACGCAAAATTATCAACGACGACTAGCTATTTATAATAGTTAATTTATCTTTTATTTTGACATTCATTCGTTATCATATAGTAATTAATGGATTCAATGTTAATTACATATTTATTTCATCACGTATTAACTTAATAAGCATCAAAAATATATATATGATATCGAGAGTGAAGGAAAACCTTCGAGTAACTATATATATATGTGTATATTTGATCGAAGCGGAAAATATTTACAGGTTAGGTAAGACACCGTCAGAAATATGATTATATTGAAACAGAATGCTCTTTGGTTAATAATATGTATATAATCTAATAATCTAATCTAGCTGCACGCTGTACCTCTAGCGGGGTAACGGAGCGCCAAACGATACGATCTCTGCATACCTCTTTCGCCTCGTCCACTGTCATCAACCTCTTTATTCATGCCCTGAGAGTGATCCTCATGTTTTTACGTGACCTTCCACCATTATCTTTGATACTGTGTGTTCGAAGGTCAACCGAAGTCTTTCTCTACCTCTCTTACCGCTAACGTTTCCTTCATAAATATTTTTACCATTTTTTCATCACTCATTCGTTTGATGTGCCCAAGCAGCTGGGCACATTCTTCTTCATTCTCACAATGACATCCTCGCTAGTACCTGACATTGTGTGTATCTCTTCAATACGGATACGATCAGCTAAGCTGACTCCGCATATCCTAAGAAGAGATCGCATCTCCACAATATTCATCCCTTTTAATTCTTCTTCTGTAATATCTACGTTTCGCTGCCGTATAACAGCGTCGGTATCAACACTGCTTTGTGCACGGACAAACGCGCAGCTGTGCTGAGGTATCGCCGTCTCTTTAATGCAGCTAGGGCAACTTTAACTCTGTTATCAGCAGCAATACGTCTTTCCGCATTAGTCTCGCATCTCCTACCTCTACTGAACATACTTGTTCTGATATCTTACCATTTACATTGATCTCCCGTTTCCAAGAGGCGCGAATACAAATCCCGCTACGTGCAAATTTTTATACGTTTTCTAAAAAGAATTTATCTTTCCTGTGTGTGGAATAACATTTTAAAATTGTTAAAAATATTTATTAAATAGCATTTTTTCTTGCCAAATGATAGTTCTTAGAAAATATCGTTGGGAAGCGGAAATTTCTAAAAATCTTCCTACAGAGATGAATAAATTGTTACAACTTATAAGAATTTTGACGCAGCTTAATGAGATCGTATGGCTTAGCGGTCAGAGCGCTTGGATCGTTTCCAAGAAGTGCGTGTTGAAATATGCTACGTTCAGAATTTTATACGTTTGCTAAAAAGAATTAGTCGAGTGTTGTTATTTTCTGCCTTTCTTTTATATTTTAAAGCATTTTCTGATTTTTTTCCTCGCTCTGGTACGAAAACAAAGCGTGGCGTTATTTGAACTTTAACACTCTAGCCTCTATATAAAATAGAGACATCTCATCACACTGACTGTACTACAACATCAAAATTTAAATGGGCTTGACATATATTAAGCATTCCCTTTGATTAGTTACCGGCTTATAATTAGGAGAATGACAATAGCAGAACTTTAGAGTTGGATTTATAAAACTGACTGACTTTATTTTGGTAGAGTCGCTAAAGGTCATCTATGAATATAATAGTAGCCAAATATAGAACATCTGTAAATTTAAAAAAATAGTATAAAAATTATAAATATAAAAATAAAAAAAACAAAGTCGACATTACTCATGGATTGTTCCGTTTGAATTTCAGAATTATAGGTCTAAGAAAAGTAAATTTCTAGAATTGCATTCATTTTATATGACATTAGCTCAGGATAAGCTTGTAATAGTTTTTATCTATAATATAAATATATATTTGTACTGCAAATTTTCACTTTACCTCCCTACTTATCCCAGTTTTTCCGTAGCAGGTATAGCATAAAGCAAAAAAATAAAAACGTATCTAAAGCTAAATAGAACTTGAGCATTAATCTTTTAAATATTATTTTATTTAAAAATTTCTATTTCTGTCTTTTAACATTTTTTAAAGTGTTATTTCACACTTAGGAAAGAAAAATACGTATTGAACGACCAGGTCGGTTTCCAGGAGGAGCGGGTTCGAGTCCCACTACGTACAATTTTTTATACGTTTTCTAAATAAGTATATGTCTATTTCTCTATAAAAAAAATAACTTGTAAGTAATAACTTCAAATGTAAAACTTTATGGTCGCAAAAGCTACTTCCACATTACAAGACCACTCACTCAGATACCTAAACCAGCATCACATTTCACCAAGAATTTTCACAAAATTCACATTCAAGCGTGTCACAAAGCTTTTAGTAGAGAGCAAACCTAGAAATACTCCCGTGTACATTACTAGCGTAATACTGACCGCGTGGTTAAAAGTCACTGTAAAGCATTATTCTGTAAAGGAATATAATATTGTCGATATTTTTATTAAATGTAGACATTTTTCTTTTAGTGAATTTCTTAGTTGAACCTAATCACTAAGCTAGACTTATCTATACTCTACCCAATTATTCTACCTACTCTACATACAGGAATGTAGATTGGAAGCCTACACCTACGTATAACTGTGAACGCTACAGCGTATAACTGTGAACGCTACAGCGTATAACTGTGAACGCTACATTTCCTCGCTCTGGTAATGATGCAAAGCGCGGCGTTGAGTTCCGCTACACAACATGCAATACCTCCAGAATTTGGCGGAGAGTGTGGAACAGAAATGTTTAATGGCATCGGAGTGTCTTAACACTATGTTCCCAGTTTCCTCTACCTACTCTACTACAAGGATACAGTGTAAAGTTAAAAAAATATATGAATATAACTTTTATATAAATTATAAAATATTTCA
This sequence comes from Heliconius himera, assembly GCA_021202915.1. Lineage (NCBI taxonomy): Eukaryota > Metazoa > Arthropoda > Insecta > Lepidoptera > Nymphalidae > Heliconius > Heliconius himera. Next base: position 33,883 of record JAJHJA010001169.1, on the reverse strand, counting down.
ATAGTTCCAACAAATTCCATAGGAAGAAACATGTAAAAAGACTATTCAGAATATTATATTATAATTATAGTAACTGCATATTTTCTTGGGTTACGCATTTACAATAGTTTACAATAGTTTTTTTTTTTTTAATAGTTTTTTTTTTTTTTTAAATTAAAGTGTTAATTCACACTTAGGAAGGAAAAATACTTATTTAGAAAACGTATAAAAAATCATTTTACTCTAAGGTAATATTTAATGTTTTTTTGTCATTTTTTTTAAACCGCTAAAACAAAATCACTTGAACATAATAAATATTTTTTACTACTACACCGCTACCTGCATAGAGTCGTTTGTCACACTTTAAAAGTGTGTTTCAAAATCAAATAGATATTATAAATTTTATTTTCTGAATTGATCATCAAAATTTAATAATAAACCAAATAATAATAATATTGAACTTTCCCGAATACTTATTACAAAGCTCGACAGGACGTGAAAGCAAATACGATATACGATACGCAACGATGTAGCCGTATTCAATATTAGTTTGTGGGGAAACAATGTCCTATATGACAATATCAGGTTACTTAAACACAAAGAGTTATACAATCTCTAGTGCTATATAGTGTATATAATATATATATATATATATATATATATATATATATATATATATATATATATATATATATATATATATATATATATATATATATATATATATATATATATAGCACTAGAGATTGTGATATTTGTAATGTAATACAGATTGTGACTGTGAACGTGACAGTTTGTGGGCTCGATCCCGATTTATTTATTTTTTCCGCTCTAGTAAAGAGGCAAAGCGCGGCGTTAAATTTCGCAACGCAACTCAATGCTTCCAGAATTTTGCGGGAAATGGGGAACGGAGTGTCTTAATATTAGTTTACCTCTGCCCACTCTGTTGTGTGCAGAATACAGCGTGAAGCTGAAATGATATATTTGTTGATGTGCTCAAGATTGAGATTTCTTTAGTTTGCTGTCACTTATGTAGAGTAAGCAGAAAACTATTGATACATAACTTTTTCTTCATTATCTTCATTTAAAAAAAATTAGTTAGATATATTTTTTTTTCAATAGGCAGGTTAAATTTATTTGTTTTAACTACGAATATTTATTGAGTAAATTGGAATTTAGTTGTATTATGGGAGAGCTTTTAAAATATTACATTCTGCTTTGGACTACAAATTAGTTATTCTACAAATTAGTTATTTTTAATATATTTGGTATATGAATATTATATTTTTTATTATTAATAATTAATATATCTTGGGGATATTCGTGGCACAGAGACACAAAGTGTGATTGCAAAACCGACTGGTTGTGGGTTCGATCCCCACTCGAGGAAATGAAATATTTATTTAAATTTATATTTTCATTTGTTCGCTCTGGTGTCGAGGCAAAGCGCGGCGTTGAGTTCCGCCACTACAACACACAATGCCTACAGATTTCCCTGGAAAGTGGGGAATGGAGTATCTTAACACTAAGTTCCCTCTGCCTACCCTGCTGCGTGCAGGATACAGCGTGAAGCTGAAAAAAATATATAAAATATTATATCTTATCATATTTATCAGGACGTAATTCGTATCTACAACTTCAGCAAAAAATATTTCCAATTCTTTTAGAAATATTCCCAATTGCCTCGTATCAGGTTATAATATATCAAAATATGCTATACAAAAATATAAGTATCAATAAAAAATATCTCTATAAAATATAAAATAAGTCGCAGGATCACAACTTACAGCTTAATGTCCATACTCTATACCATTTTACAACGCGACATCGACTCTATTCAGCCAAAGCAATAATTTCTCTTAAATGCCTGCGACCATATCTCTATGCAGAGCATTTTAGCTGTTAAAGCTATTGGCATAAGATCTATCATTGCTTGTGTTTGTTCTATTTAACGACGGAAACACTTGGCTATTTGTGGATACAAACAAATAATTTGTTGATTTCCAAAACTGTAGTTTATAGGATGTGTGGTACTTACACCCTAACGGTGTGTTTGTATGAATTTTGGTTACAATGGCCGTGTATGAGAATAGTGATGTGACACTTAGATTTCTCTTTTTCCTTTCTTTTTCTTTTTTTTTTGCAGATAGAGCAAACCTAGTGTTAAGACACTCTATTCTCAACTTTTTACTTAAACGGCGAGATACTGTGTGATATTTGGTGCGATAACGGTGGTATTGTTTTATATAAAATATGCAAAAGCAGAAAATATGTTTTTAAAATATGAAATTTATTTGTTACGCATTTTTTGACATTTTAGTAAGTAAACTAATATACATAAAAATTACCTACTAAAAGGCTCTGGTGAATGTGACTTCCATTTCCCTTAGAAAGTTCGAATTTTCCTTCAAATTTTCCTTTATGAAAATTTATTTTGTATTTCTAAATTACTTTACTTTAATTTACAAAATGTTTTCTTTTTTACAAATAAAATAATGTATTGTTTAATATAAAATTGAAAAATAGAAATAAAGTTACAACGCTTTTCTTTTTTGTTGGCTAGATTGCTTGGCGGAATTTAACGCACAAAGCTCATTTCTGGCAAGACAAAACGCGGTTTTAAGTTACGTACGTCCGCAACTACTTAACATAGAATGTTTAGAATTCGGATGGAAAGAAAAAAAAAACGGAGTGCCTTGACAATGTGTTCTTTTTGTTTACCCCGATTTACTAGAAAAATTATAAATCTATGTTGATATTGAAAAAATGAGTGCATATGCCCGTAATTATTAGTGTATACACTTTTAAGCTTTCCTGAGCGAGTCCGGCTCGCACTTAGCCAATTCAATTTTCTTTTTACTTAAATTTAAACGGAATCCGCATTTATCACAGCTCAGTATAGCCAGACCAACTGCGCTAGTCATATGTATGTAATGAAACACACCAAGAAACCCAAGATTAAATTACTTTAAGAGATTTACAGCGTTGCCTTGGGTTGCTACTAATCGGTTTACATATGGATTATTTATTATTAATAGACTACAATATCACATTGGATAGTGTAAGAGGCCTTATAATGTTGTTTGGTTATGGATTTAATACATTATAGAGTACGCTATACTAATTTACATTAGCGTATTCTACTAAATTGAAAGGCTATTATATTTCTTTTTATTTTTTTAAGAAATTTGGCTTTTTAATTGTTAAAAAACAGTGGAATTATATAATATATATAAAAAATAGTGTTGAATGGACTGTCTGTTTCAGACTGTACTTAAAAAAAATTGGCTTTGATCTCTACTCCGAAAATATTTATTTCTGCTACTCTACAAGAAATATCTATTCTCATTTCACAAGAAATTTAAGAGCGGTACTTTTTCAATTTTGAACACAGTTATGTTCATAGAGACTAACATTTCACAGATATTTTTTACGCTACAGCGTATGATACATTCTATAGTAAATGACACAACATAGTAGGGTAGGTAGAGGGAACCTAGTGTTAATATACTACCGTTCCCCAAATTCCACAGGTCTTAAATGACTTCTGGAATTTAATTTGCGAGACAAAAAAAATAACAGATTCATAGCAACATCAAAAAGGATACCAACTACATATTAATTATTTATATGCAGCGAACCAGAGACGAGTATAAAAAACAAATTCTTATTTATTACAACTTTCCTCACATGCTGTGAGTAACTCTAAAAAGTTTTTTTTAAGTCCAACTTAAATCACAAACTCGGTTGCAGTTCTCGTTTTTGTTCTTGCTTTCAGCAATCCGGTGGGAGTTTTCAAGTGCTTTGCAAAGCAAATTAGCGCGGTACCTGTACCCCGAAATGTAACTTTATATTCACCTTTTTTTTTCAAATTCAATGTATAATCTTTACACTCGCTCGTGGGGTTTAGAGAATTTCTTTTAAAGTATGGATAATTAGAAAATAATAAGTTTTATAATTTGAATTTATTCTTAATATAGTATAAGTAGATTTTTAGTTCCATTTGGCTTTTTTAAATTACATCTGTATCCCGCATATAAGTTGGTAGAGACTGTTGGTTGAGGTAGGTTGAGAGTTCGAACCTGGTATTAAGAAACTCCCTGGCCGTAAAGTAGCGGTACTCAACGCCACTCTTTATCTATTTACTGAAGCAAGAAAATTTAAATAATTGATTCCTACGACTGAAAATCGAATCCACTACCGATATATTGAAAGTGAGACATTTAATTATCACAGAAAACAAAAAAAAAATAGATATAAATATAATTATAGTCCATCGAATTTCCTATTCCATTTCCTAAGTTACTTTTATTATTGTAACATAGGTATTATGAAAGGTGATGTAACAGATGGTAGTAACAGCTCGAGCTATCGATGTTAACGTATTCTTAAGTTACTTTACGATCACATGTGTGTAAAGAAATATTGCACTCTTTAGTTTTTGCTATTTTTATACAATTTTTTAGCGTCACTCTGTATCCCGCACACAGCAGTGTAGGCAGAGGAAACTTAGTGTTAGTTCACTCCGTTCTCTATTTTCCACCGTATTCTGGAACACTTTTAAATGAACTATTGAACGGATTTGATCGCGTATATTTTGTGTTATACATACTAGCCAGCGATAAATTGGTCTGGTTGAATCTATTCGTAAGCTCGGATTACTAAGATATTTTTAAAGTCAGGTTTCAAAAAAAATATGCTTGGTTAACAGGCGCAGTCAACAAAATAATTTAAAAGCTTATAGTTAAATAAGCTTAAAGGTATATTCAAATGTAATCAAGACTCTTAGTATTTGTATTTATAAACTAAAATGTTTGGTTTCGTTAATTCAGACTGCAGAATCGAATGTCTTTTCGCGGTATAAAGCGCGGGGTTGTGCCCCGCGCTTTATCTCGAGACCAGAGCGAAGAAGTAAAAATATTAAATATTTAATTTCCTCGAGTGGATATCGAACTCATCCTGGCCTGAATGTATTTTGTAATATTAAATATTTTGTAATATAACAACTTATTCAGACATTGCAATGGTTACAATATTAATATGCAACAACAAATATATTTTTAACATAAAACATAACAGTTTCATCTCAATAAAAAGACACTTGTGCTTATATATAAAAAAAAATGAAAAATTGCTCTCTTCGCTGAACACTGACCAGCAACGACAAATTTACATGGATCCACCCTAAGACCAACGCGTGTATATAATTCATACGTCCTGGCGCCGGTTCTAGGGGTCTCGCCCCCTGGTTACGTCCGTGGGGGTGGGGGTAAATAGGTCAAATGTATTTTGCGTTATAAGTCATTGTACCATTTCGTGGAATCGCCCCACTAAGCTGGGCCTGGAATTTATCGCGTACCCAATATCCTAATGTGGATTTATACTTTTCGACGATTTACCAAAAAATGTGACGATGTTAGCGCTTTTTAGTTTCAATATTTTATAGCTATTGTCTGTGAGACTTATATATAACTAAAATAAAAGGCTAGTCGTGGCGCTTGGGTGTAAGAGTGTGACTGTAAATGGAGCAGGTTGTGGGTTCGATTCTCACGTGAAGAAATTAAATATTTAAAATTTTCATTTGCTCGCTCTGGTAACGAGGCAGAGCACGGCGTTGAGATTGGATACAGTGTAAAAATAAAAAAAATTATAAACATATGTTGACCAATTTCTTCTAAGAAGTAGAAAGAAAAAGAGTGATTTGTTTTATAACGTACATTTCCTATACTAAATTAATGATTTAACTATTTGTTTCACAAAGATCACAAATTTGGCACACGATAATGTATCGGAAACGGATGTGAACCGGACATGCTTTTGTGGAAAGTCAACCCATTGAGCCAGTTTCCACAGTATATTTAGTGAATATTGCATTTCGTATATTATTAACTTATTATATCTATATACTATATATATAGTATTTATTGTTTAACTTTCTCGATAATATTTTCTATTCGATATACAATTGCGGCGCATTAGGACAACGTCTTACTGTAACCGAAATATCTGTGGGTTCGACACCCACTAGGGGGACTTATATTTCACACTAGTGGGCGCGCGTGGCTTCGCCCGCTTATTTGCACCCTTAGGTGTGAATTCTAAAAAAACCACGCAACACGTGTTCAATAAAATATTTTTAACAGTCCGAATTTATTTTTTTATAAAAATCGGTGGCGATTTAAAGATTTTTCCATACAAACTTTCAACCCCTTATTTGCACCTTTAGGGGGTAAATTCTAAAAAACCATGAAACACATGTTCAATGAAATGTTTTTAAGAGTCGTTTCTACCATTAGCGGTTACGGTTGTGCGTGCGTCTTACCTCAGTCAGTCAGGTATATGTCCATTTATATATATAGATTACTCGTTCTGGCACGGCATCGAATACAGACTCCAACGGAATATCTCAGCACTACAATACCTAAATTGCTATATACATATAAGATAAATCATGAAACACATACAAAAATATACAATACAATAACCATCCAAATAAACAATTGAATAATAAACTTGACCGGGCAAAAAGAAATATTTCACAGCCCGCTTCCTCGTGCTCGGCCGTGTTTACAAGACCGGATTTCCTACGGCTTATTTCTCTAGAGTTATTTATGTGATCGTAATATTCGGTGCACACGAACACGGCGACCTGATAGAAAGTGTAATGAAGATTTAGTATTTGACTTTTGTTGGTAAGGAAGCTGAGTGGATGTCACGTTTTTGCTGTTTTTTTGTATGTTGTTATACTATGTACGTTGGTTTCCTTTTTTTTCGTCAAGAAGAGAAGGTAGTGTCGAGTCACTTTGTTATCCCCTTTGTCATCCAAATTCAAGACGTTGCGTGTTGTGTCGATGGTTTTAATTCCATACTTTGTTTTGTCAGATTGGGCCGATTTCTTTTACATGTTGCTATGAATTTTGGGCTTTAATTATTCTTATAATATATTTTTTTAATTATAATATAAAAAAATGTTTTATTAATAATTGATGTTTTTTAGCTTAACGCATTTTATACACACAAATAAAAAGATCAACAGATAATATCATATAAAAAAATGAAAAAACCGTTGATGTCGAATATAAGACGAACCCCTCAAACATCAACGGATTGAATTTATTTAAAAAATGCATTAATATATACTTTTATTAACAAAGGGAAATACATTTTTAAATTAAAAATATTATAAAAAAAATACTTGTCAAAACATAGAAACACACTTAGTACTGTAGGACAAGGGTCCAGGCCATGGATGCCTGGGGCTCCAGAGAGAGGAACCTCTTCATAATACGCAACGTCCCAAGTTATACTGCCTTCTGCAATCGGTTCTTGATTCAACAGCTAAGCGATAACCTCTTAAGATATTGGTCGAGGCTTTCTACTATTAAGCCGCTAACTGAGAGCACCATTGGCACAATGATAGTCGCACTGATGCCAGTACCCACATGGCAGTAATCTCGTGAGCTAAGTCAACAATCTCCGCGAGGCGCGCCACTCGTTCTACTAGTACTAATCAATCAATCAGCTTCACGCTGTATCCCACACACAACAGTGTACACAGAGGGAATCTAGTGTTAAGACACACAGTTCCCCACTTTCCACCGAGTTCTGGAGGCATTGCGTGTTGAGTAGCGGAACTCAACGCCACGCTTTGCCCCGACACTAGAGCGAAGAAATGAAAATTTCGATTTCAAATTTCGATTTTACAGTCACACTCTGTGCCCCTGCGCCACGACTGGCCTCAGTAGTAGTAGTAGTATCTGTCAGTAAAAAAAATACGTGGGATTTTATCTATAGTAGCACCTCCAACTGCACAAGAACATATTGAAGAGCAAATTGCTGGTGTATTATCTTGGCTATGATAGTGCCATCTTATGTAATGCCTCTGATAGTTCCGTATCTTGATAACTTCGTCAACAGTTGCACAGACAAAATCCCCAGTTTCTCCTAAAACATCCCCGAACCAAGATAAAGAGGAAGCAGTAGCCACGTCCAGGCTCTTTAAATCTCTATGGAATCCTAAACATTTTTATTACCATGCAATATCTACCAGGTTATTATAAAATACTGTCAATTTTATAATGAAAATGTATAATTTTGATTCTTGACTTCATTATTCTTTTCAGCTGCCGTCGTCGGCAATCAAGCGTCATTCTAAACTTGGAGCAAAAAGTACTTGTGTTATCGTAATATTAAACGAAATTGGCGTAATTACGGAATTAAGGCTTTAATTTGATTCTTTAGTTTGTACAGGCTTTCTTTAATTAATTGCTATGGATATAAATCTTTAATTAATAATTCACAAAGTGTGACTGTAAATTCGACTGATTCTGCTACTGGATCCCCACTCGAGGAGATGAAATATTTACTTAAATTTATATTTCCATTTCTTCGCTCTGGTGTCGAGGCAAAGCGCGGCGTTGAGTTCTGCCACTCAACACGCAATCCCGTCAGAATTCAGTGGAAAGTGGGGTACGGAGTGTCTTAACGCTCGGTTCCCTCTGCCTACCCTGCTGTGTGCGGGATACAGCGTGAAGCTGGTTTTTTTTTTGATAAAGTTGTATTATGGTGAGCACATAACCAGATGGTTTTTGGTTTGATTCTCGTTCGGAGGATGAAATATTTTTAAGGAAAAATGCGCCGTTGAAGTCGGTTACGGATTATCTTAACCTGCCTGTTTATTCTTTTATATGTAGAACAAGGCGTCCACAAAAAAATATATAAGGTTGTGTATGATTGATAAGGTTGATGACAGTGGACGAGGCGAAAGAGAGACTGAAGCTGAGTTAAGTTACGTTACAACCACGATAAGAATCAATTTCTACATTCCATAATATTTTTCACAATTTTCCATATAAACGTCCATAAAAATTCATACTGTATGAAAAATATCGTAAACGCATATCGAACTGTCGCTATGCATCACTCACAAATCATATAAAAATCGATTCCACAACATTCCTCTGTTCGCCGTTTGAACCATTTTTTTCAATAGAGCCACGGCCGACTGATATTAAATCGTATATAATATTTACATTGCCATACCGAAAAAAGTGGTAAAATTGGAAAGGAGAGATGTATTGGGTCTTTTCATATGCGATGGACCCGAAATTTTTCTACACAAAATCTATAAAAAGCTTAAATAAAACTGTATTTAGTATTTATGTTGAATTTATTTGAATATGTCTAGAAACTTTTGAAATAACTTTATGCACCAGCTTACAGCTAGCTACTCACATGTAATTACATTTGGTCATGCCAAAGTTTGTGGTAATAACTTTATTAAAGTTTTGGTTATTTTTTTTATTGAACCACTCGCTTTATCTATGATGATTACATAAAATTCCCCTTCTATATTTATATCAGCTTCACGCTGTATCCCGCACATTGCAGGGTAGGCAGAGGGAACCTAGTGTTTGGACACCCCGTTCCCCACTTTCTGCTGAATTCTGGAGGCATTGCGTGTTGAGTGGCAGAACTCAACGCCGCGCTTGTCCTCGACACCAGAACGAAGAAATGGAAATATACATTTAAGTAAATATTTCATCTCCTCGAGTGGGGATCGAACCCATAACCAGTCGGTTTTACAGTCACACTTTGTGCCGCTGCGCCACGACTGGCCTCGATGGCCTGGTCATATTTATATCTATATTTATAATAAAATTGTGACACATCGGTCTGTACTTAGTAGATATACGTGTATAAGAAAAACTAATAGGTAATAGAACCAGTAACAATATTTTTTTATCTGTTGGTTTATTTGTGTGAGTATTTACGCTTATCTCAGAAACGGCTTAAACGATTTAGTTGCAGTTTTCATTATTGTATTTTGACAATTAATCGACATATAAATTCAATAATTATACCATTTTGAAGAATGTTGCTTAACAAAATTGCTATAAATAACTATTTTATAGAATCTGGAGAAACTTTATTTCTTAACATAGATAGTAATATTTTGAAAATGATATTATTAATAGAAAACAAAAGTAATGCAGATTAGAATACTAATAATTATGTAGTTCAAGCGGGCGAAGCCGCGAGCGGTTCGCTAGTTCTACAATATCATTCATATAAAGTATAGTTTCCTCATTTTTTTAGACAGACGTACAAAAAATAAGGCCAGTCGTAGCGCAGAGGCACAAAGTGTGGCTGTAAAACCGACTGGTTGTAGGTTCGATCCCCACTCGAGGATATGAAATATTTATTTAAATTTATATTTCCATTTCTTCGATCTGGTGTCTAGGCAATTCCTCCAGAATTCGACAGAAAGTGGGGAACGGAGTGTCTTAACACTAGGTTCCCTCTGCCTACTTTGCAGTGTGCGGGATACAGCGTGAAGCTGATAAAAAAAAACTTACAAAAAAAGTATTATAAAATAATAATATAAAGGCCTTTATTCGTTCATCTTTACAGCATAATAACTTACAGCGTCCGATTAATGCGCAAATTTATGCTTGATTCGATGGTCCTCGCTTTGAGAACTCTCGATGGATGGCATTCGTACGCTGTTAAACGTCTTAGAAAGTATCAATGGGATAGAATATTTTGAGGAGTATTTTTTTTTTACTTTACAAGAATGGGTGGAGGGAGCTGTTGTTTCAGTGATTTTAGTTAAATTTGAGGTTGTCGTGTTTCATTTGAGGGCCGCAAGCATATTGGTTGTAAGCGCGACAGGTTGTAGGTTCGATTGCCACTCAAAGAAAATAAATATTAAATATTTTAATTATCTCTAAGAGTGGCGGCTTAACACGCTTTGTGCCCAGAATTCTCAAAAAAAGGGGAACGTAGATGTTTTAATTGAAACGGAGTGTCTTAACACTAGGTTTTCAGGTACATCTAACTTCCCTTTTATATGCCGGTGTGGCTGGCAACTAAAATTAAAAATAGTTATCCAAAGGGGAACGTAGATAATTTATTTGAAACGGAGTGTCTTAACACTTAGATTTCCAGATTCATCTGCCTTCCATTTTATGTGCGGGTGTGGCCGACTAGTAAACCTAAAAATAGTATTTTATAATTATGACGTTGTCTGACTAGTTGAGATTTTAAAAGTTTCTTATAGAGTACGCTACGAGAGCAAATCTCTGATGTCACTGCAGCTTTAAACTAAATGAGCGTGTCACCTAAAAGGCGTGGTCGCAATCTCGTTTGTAAAACATCTTCTATGCTTTGTAACTATGATATAATTTTGATCTTATTTTTAAATTTTCTGAGTAACCAACATTTTTAATGTAGTATTTAATGAAAAAAAGAAAAAAGTTGTATTTTTCATTTTAGTAAAGAGAATTTAATTACTTTTTACCGAACTTTTTAAGGTATTCCGCTTAAAATTGAGAGAATAAAAAATAACTATAATAACAGTTGTACTAAGTGTGTAATGAATCCAATACCATTGAGAGAGTGCAGTTTTATAGTATTCCACTATGCCATGATGGATTATCTATATTTTGTTATTAAATTTAATTAAGAAAAAATAGTACTAAAATATTTTAACATTCTTTTTAAGTATTAATACCACAAAATATTTAAAAACATATTAAAATGTTCACATAGCGAAACTCATACTAATAATACGTAATAAGACTTTCAAGAAACACGGATTCGAACCCCACTACACTCCATTCCCATCATATCTCAATATAAATCTAACCTTACAACCATCTTACAACAAACAGCTACCAACATAACGATAAAATCTCCTTAAAACTTTTAGTTCCACCATAATAGAGTAAAAAGATTTATTGTTCAACTTGGTCTGTTTGCTCTCAGTTTAGTGGGACCTGTGTCAGAAACAACGATTTTTCACAATTTGTGACGCCGCGTGCACATGAGACTAAAGAAAAGGGGAATTTAGAGTAATACGCTCGAAGCGAATGGTACCTACTTTATTGTAGTTGTTCGGAGATAAAATTATGTATGGCTGTTTAGAATTAGTTTTTGTTAATAAGTTCTTTGATTTTCACGATTATTACACATTTTAAAGGAAAGTATTTTAACCGGATTAATCGCGTATATTTAAGATTTTACATTTTGGAAACCCGACGTTTCGAACACTTTGCAATAGTCCGTGGTCGCGAGTAGACTGAGGTGCCATTCGTCTGTCAGTTGACATAATTATTATATCACCACCACCTAGTTTCATTTAAAATTAGGTTTTGTTTCTGGAATGTTAATTATAATTATCTTTGGAGTTATAGATACTTATTTATAGGTGAATTCTTTTTTAATCTTTTTTTATGTGTAACGTCACATTTAAAAAAAATAAAACGCATGGTATAATCTCATAAAATATTGTAAAAAAGATCAAAGATAGGATTAAATCGTTTTCTTTTTATATATTATGCATATTGAATAAATTATAAAAGTAAAAAAAACCTAACAGAAAATATTTTTAAGCCAGTTAGTTGTAGGTATCTCTCTATCATTATTTATTTATAAAAAAATGTATATTGGCTTATTACCAGAGATAAATGTATGTATATCTTTATAAATCAACTACGCTCACAGTCCAGAAACTCTTATCCATATAGAATTGCTAACGTGAACGTCGAGTTCTATACTTACCTATTTTTGCCTACGAAACTTGCCAAAAATTATATTAGAGCGCTAGTAATAGTTAGAGGAAGAAATACTTTTATCAAAGACTAGAGGGCGCGCGCGGCTTCGCCCGCTTATTAGGAGTGAATTCTAAAAAAACCACGTAACACGTGTTCAATAAAATATTTTTAACAGTCTGAATTTAATTTTTTATAAAAATCGGTGGCAATTTAAAGATTTTTCCATATAAACTTTCAACCCCTTATTTGAACCCTTAGGGGGTGAATTCTTAAAAACCATGAAACACGTGTTCAATGTAATATTTTTAAGAGTCTGAATTTCAAATTTTATAAAAATCGGTACAGAATAAATTTTTTTTCCATACAAACTTTCAACACCTATTTCATCCCTTTAGGGTTAAAATTTTTCAAATTCCCTTCTTAGTGGATGTCCAGAATATGAAAATAAACATCTGCCCAAATTTCACGTTTCTACCATCAGCGGTTACGGCTGTGCGTGCGTCTTACCTCAGTCAGTCAGCACAAGTCCTTTTATATATATAGATAACAGAATGTTTAGCATAAATGAGACATTTGTGTTTTATATTGCGGAGAGAGAAGAAGGAGGAGGAGTAGACGGAGCTATAAAGTGGTCTTGCTAATGTATGAGAACTCCTTTAAAGACGATTATTTATACAATCCATTTCATTAGCAACAGTGCCCATTTCTATACAATTCCTTGAAGTAATTCGAGAACAAAAATAAAATGTCTTTTGTCGTTATTCTGGAAAGAATACCGACATCGAAATATATTTTACAAAACGAAAATTTGTTTACAGGAAAATGTAGGGATCAAGCTACAAAATTTCCACGCGTAGCATCGTCCCGAAGAATAAACAGTATAGTAGGGGACGCGGCCACGAAGTTGAATCATAAATTTCAGCCAAACGGGGACGGAGACATCAAAAGTCCTCAAATTCACTGGAATCGCCAACAAAAGAGTAGGAAATGTTCCTTTTTTTCTTCCATTCTTGGGTAATCGCCGCAAATTAAGGGCATAATAGATAAATACGGCCGCGATTTCTGTCAATTGTCGCTGTGGTGGCTGCGGGAGTGTAGATTCAAGTTTTGATTGAGAGTGATTTCTTATAAAATGTATTTAGGTATGTTGCTTTATATATTTTTTATATAGATTATAAAAGTATAAAGAGGTATGGTGAGTCGTGGCGCAGGGGCACACAGTGTGACTATGAAACCGACTGGTTGTGGGTTCGATCCCCACTCGAGGAAATGAAATGTGTACTTAAATTTATATTTTCATTTCTTCGCTCTGGTGTCGAGGCTAAACGCGGCGTTGAGTTCTGCCACTCAACACTCAATGCCTCCAGAATTCGGCACAAAGTGGGTAACGGAGTGTCTTAACACTAGGTTGCCTCTGCCTACCCTGCTGCGTGCGGGTTACAACGTGAAACTGATTATAATTTAGTATCCATTACATTAAAATTCACTACAGTATTTTAAAAATGTATTCATGTTACTTAATACATTACGTGACTAGCACCATGCTCGATAAGCTATACATTATTTAAGTAAGTCGAGAAAATACTGTGGATACAGTATTCGATTCTAAATTCTGCTTCTGCTATTTAGTAGAAATGTTCAAAGAAATAAATGTAAGTGTTATTTAGATGAAGCTGATGCGGTCTTACTGTGAACACGAAGGTTGTGCGTTCGATTCCCAATTGAGAGATTTCAATATTTTTATATCCTTGCTTTGGTAATAAAACGAAGCACGGTCTTGAGTTCTGCTACTCAATACACAATGTTTTAACTCTAGGTTTTTTTCTTGCTGCACGCGTGTTATAGCGTGAAGCTAAAATATATATAAAGGTATATTGAATATGAATTATACTTTTTTATTATAAATATATTAAAGAAGGAATAATATAAGGTCAATTGATATGTTACGAATCTTATTAAATAAATAAGCTTCACACTGTATCCCGCACACAGCTGGGTGGGTATGCAGATGAATTAAGTGTTAAAACACTCCGTTAACGATTTTCCGCTGAATTCTGGACGCATTGCGTGTTGAGTGGCGCAACTCAACGCCGCGTTTTATCTCGACACCACCACCAAATTATAAATTTTCAGTGGGGATCGAAGAGTGATATTCGTATATTGATATAATATGTAAACATATTTAACAAAAAATATGACTTCTGAAATAAAAAAATAAAATTCACTAAAATAAAGCCACTACCATACTCTATAGTATTAAAGGCAAGTTATAGTGCCATCTTCTGTGGTTATAAACTACTATGCGTTTGCCTCTAAGCCGATATATCGAGATGTTTTTCACTAGACTGTTGTATCTAACGACTCATAACATTGATAGGATAAAAAATAAATAATTTACAGTCGTGACACACAAAGAAAAGTCGAGAAAATGAGAAATTTAATCGTTTAATTTTTTTCGCTCCGGTGTTAATACAAAGCGCGACGTTGAGTTCCGCCATTCAACACACAATACCTCCAGAATTCGGCGTAAAATATGGAACTCTCTATGCCTACTCTGCTGTACCGGATACAGCTTGAAGCTAAAAAAAATACATATGGGATAGTAGTAGTGAGTAGAGGGATCCTAATGTCAAGATACTCCGTTCCCCAATTTTATTAGTGACAAGGACCCATTAAGGACTACGTTGAACTCACAAGATAATACTGCTTACTTTTATTTCCACCAATAGCCAAATAGTCGGGTGGAAAGCACTGAGCGAACAGAAAGGGTTAAATGCACCCCGTTCTAACGATCGAAACGAGGTAATTAAAAAGTACAAAAATCTGTTGGTGTATATAAACCTATTTTAGTCAAAACCAGTTCTTTGCCATTCTATTACCCAAATATGTCCAAATGAAACACATCGTGTTTTGAATTGCAGAAGTTAACGCCGCACTTTCTCTTAGCACAGCGATGAAATAAAAATATTTGATTTATATATATATATATATATATATATATATATATATATATATATATATATATATATATATACATATATATCTGATCGGATTGAACCCACAATCAGTCAAGTGTAATGCTATGATGTTTTTGTTGGTATGTATTAGAAGTGATGTATGAAGTTATTTTTCTTTTTTGCAACTTGTAATATGATTGTTTTACAATGCAGTTTGAATATTTCTTAATAGATCAGTCTAATTAATAGATCCTATGGCCCCCAGTTAAAGATCCTTAAGATATTTTAAACATTTTTAAAGTGTTAATCCACACTTAGGAAAGAAATATACTAATTTAGAAAACGTATAAAAATTTGAACGTAGCGGGACTCAAACCCGCGCCTCCTGAAAACCGACCAGGCGCTCTGACCACTAAGCAATACGTTCTCATCAAGCTGCGTCGAAATTTTTATACGCTTGTTACAACTTATTTATGTTGTTAGCATCATAGAGATGCTAACAACATAAATAAGTTGTAGGTTAGTGGTCAGAGCACCTGGTCGGTCAGGAGGCGCGGGTTCGAGTCCCGCTACGTTCAACATTTTATACCTTTTCTAAATAAGTATCCTTAAGATAATTAGATAAAGATCCCTTGCAGAGAGATAAGATAATTAGATAAAGATCCCTTGTGAAGTATAGGAGAGCACTAAATAGAAAATTACTGAAAGTTCTTAAGAGAAGAAAGAAGATAAAATGAGATTTTATAACAACTTTCTTAAGAGAAGAAAGAAGAAAAAACGAGATCTTATAAGAACTTGCGGCCACTAGTTAAACAATAAAAACAAATAAAAAAAAAATGAAAGCCATAAGTGAAATACATAAAATTTTAAGACTCCACCAGAAGTGTTCAAAAGCTTCAACAAACCTGTATCGAGTGCAAGCTCTCGCGTATATATAAAATTGATCTCCTTTTAGTTATATCAGTGACTGTTATAGAACTAAAATGACGTTGAGTATGTATTGAATAGTATAGTTGTACCGATATCTAAAGAAAAGATATATTTTTATTTGAGGCTTGGTCGTGGCGCAGCGGCACGAAGTGTGACTGTAAACCCGACTGGCTGTGGGTTCGATCCCCACTCGAGGAGATGATATAATACTTAAATTAATATTTCCATTTCTTCGCTTTGGTGTCGAGGCTAAGCGCGGTTCTGCCACTCAACACGCAATGCCTCCAGAATTTGGCAGAAAGTGGGGAACGGAGTGTCTTAACACTAGGTTCTCTTTGCCTACCCTGCTGTGTGCGGGATACAGCATGAAGCTGATTTAATTTTTTGATTTTATATTTTTATACGTCTGGATAGAGTGATTTTTGTCAATATTATCTTTTAGAATATTTTGTGGGGAGTTATCATAATATTATAATCATAATGTAACCTTTATATAGCCAGAATTTAATTTAATGTAAGGCCAGCGGTACGCGCAGGGGCAAAAGCGTGTACCTGTAAACGCGACAGGTTGTGGATTCGATGCCCATTTGAGGCCCTTGTTATTTGCGGGATATAGTGTGAACCTCAAAAAATATATATGAAATAATATGCAGATATTACAGTTCGGTTCAAGTTGAGATTGGTTGAGGTTGAGCCCGTCGTGGCGAAGGGGCACAAGGTGTGTAACACGAAGGTTGTGAGTTCGATACCCACTTGGGGGAATGAATTATTATATTGTTGTATAAATATAACTCATATAACGAGTAACACCCTCACATAACGGGGTAGGCAGAGAGTTCCTAGAGTCAAAATACTCCGTTAGCTACATTCCAAATTGAAAGACATTGAGTGTGGAGTGGCGGAAGTCAACGCCGCGCAAAATTTTACTAATCATTAAATACATTTCTTATTTAAAGAAACCAAAAATGATGAATATTATGTATCAAAATAAGAAAGTATTGTCGTATATAAAATTATAATATAATACAGTTCATAGTTACATACAGCAAAAAAATATAATATTTTAAGCCATTTGAAACCAGTCGAAGAGTAAACGCGAGCGGCTGTGGGTTCGATTCCCACTTGAGACAATGATATATTTATTTAAATGTATATTTTCATTTATCCGCTCTGGTTGCGAGGCAAGCCGCGGCGTTGAACTCCGCCACTCCAAACGCAATGCCTCCAGAACTCCGCAGAAAGTATGAAGCAGATTTATTTATCTTAAGCTACTACTATGTATAGTCGCTATATTAAGTTAAAACTTCTATAATTTTCAGTACATTTGCCAGATCGCATTGCGACAATCCAGTTTCGGGACACACGGACGCGGTTAGGTTACATATTGCGTCTACATTAGTATTATTGAGATGAATCTTTAACATGCAAGAGATGGATTTGATTGAATTAATTATAATAATTAAACGTATTCTGTCTTATGCAAAATACCTATGTAATGTAGTTGGTACATATCTGTGTCTGTATAGGTCATTTAGTACCAAGAATTCAATGGAGGAATGTATTCTTTATAATTACATATTATATCTAATATTTTGAGGACAGTCGTGGCGCAGGGACACAAAGTGTGACTGTAAAGCCGACTGGTTGTGGGTTCGATCCCCACTGGATGAGATGAAATATTTATTTAAATTTATATTCTATTTCTTCGCTCTGGTGTCGAGGCAAAGCGCGGTGTTGAGTTCTGCCACTCAACATGCAATACCTTCAGAATTCGGCAGAAAGTAGGAACGGAGTGTCTTAACACTAGGTTCCCTCTGTCTACCCTGCTGTGTGCGGGATACAGTGTGAAGCTGATTTGTTTTTCCGATTTGAATTGAGAAATAAATAGTATCATTTTGTTTTTTTAAGTTTACGCTGTATCCCACGTATAGTAAAGTAGGCAGAGGGAACCTGGAAACTTGAGGTTAAGATGCTGCGTTCCCTTTAAGACATTTTCGTTCCCCAATTTTCGCCGATTTAGTAAAAATTGTAACAAAAAAGCAGTGAATTAGATGAACAGTGAAGATATCTTCTCTATCCTCTGCCTAAACTTTTATGCAGGAAAAAGCGTGAAGCTACCTCTATAGAAATTCCATTATATTAATTTATATTTTAAGCTAACACTCAAATACTAAATGAAACTAAAATTTATAATTTACAGAATAAAATCATAGCGACGATTAATTTATTTTGTCACCACAGTCGATAAATATGTATTACAATTTTCATATTTACTTTGTTCGAAACTGGTTGGTTAGAGACTGTATAATTTTAATAGAAAATTTTGTTTTAGGATTATATTTGTGTAATTAGTTAAGTAATATTTAGCTAACTATGCGCGGAATATGCTTGTTTTAAATAAATATAGGGTGCGGCGGTTGTGGGTTCGATTTCTATACACGTTTGTTCGTTCACATATATTAGAAGAACACGCAGTGGGAACCCAGTATTGAGATATTCTTTTCTCCACTTTTCAATGAATTTTAGAGAAGCAATATCTGTGTGGAGTGCCGGAAATTGTCTACCAAAGCGGGAAAACAATTTAAATATTCAAAACCTTTGCCTCATGTAGGAATCAAACCAATGACCATCGCGCTTACAATTATACTAAAATGGCCTACAACTTAAATTAATATGTATATACATATCTTATTAATGTATCAAATCAACTTTACGCTGTACGCTCGTATTCCGCATACTGTAGGAAAAACATAGGGAACCAAGTATCAAGACACTCCATCCCGCAATATCCACCGAACTTACCTAAAAAAAAAGTAATTTTACTAAACTATTTACCAGTTACAGCTGTTAAACTTCCTCTATAACCATAAAATGTCTTATTTCCCTAATACATCTACATCTCAGTAACGATCGAAGATAATGTCAGACATATTTATTGCTGACACAAAACGGTTACTGGCGTTCAGTAATAATTTTTATGGGGACACGGGGAACTTTTAGTGTTATAAATGGAGGTACCTCTACCTCTACCGTAGGTATTTTAAGTATGAAATATTAGTTAATTAGCTATTATGGGTTTTTAGTTCTTTTTGTGTTATCTATACTAATATTATATAGAGTCGTGGCGCAGAGGCACAGAGTGTGACTGTAAACCGATTGGTTGGGGGTGGAAGTGTATAATTAATTTTTGATATCAGCAGCAACGATAACATAGAGTCTAAGAATATTTTTAGGTATTTGAAAATTTGGTTGAGAGTGGAGTTGAGAGCTGAGTTAATATTTATCAACATATCCATGTCAAAGTCGTGAATCAGCTTCACGCTCTATCCCGCACACAGCAGGATAGGCAGAGGAAACTTAGTGTTAAGACACTCCATTCCCCACTTTCCGCCAATTTCTGGAGGCATTGCGTGTTGAGTGGCGGAACTCAACGTCGCGCTTTCCCCTCGACTCCAGAGCGAAGAAATGAAAATATAAATGTAAATAAATATTTCATCTCCTCGAGTGGGGATCGAACCCACAACCAGTCGATTGACACACTTTGTGCCCCTGCGCCACGACTGGCCTCGATATATTTTTTCACACACGTATTTCTTGAACAGTATCAATGGTTGAGCCTTTTAATTTTACCAACTAATTTCAGAACATTGTATTTGGCTTAGTAATATAAAAGTCTTGTCTATAAAAATGTAAATCTGTCTGTCCCTTAAACCCCGTGGTAATTACAAGTACTATATACATATGTACGTAGAGTTCGTATCAACTAAATTTTATTTCACAAAATCATATTTAAAATAAAGCAAAAAGTCAGCTTTGCTTATTTGCATGTTTTCACCCAAAAGGTATGTGGACCTACATAAATATTAATAGCCTTATAATATTGCCCAAGTGGGACGAAGTGTATATGTATATTTACATAGAAAACGATGAAAATGCTTTAACATTATACTAAAATGGGAAAAGGTTTTGATGGTATGTGTACATGTACATACATACATATATATTATGGTAAGTATTATTAGAGATGAAACAATAGCTTACAAAATTAATGTTGTGATACAAATTAAATATAAATAATATTATTATATATTTGCTTTGAGTATTATATTCTTTAGGATTGTTATATTGATTATAATTTATTGAAGTTTTTTTCACCTTCAGGTAGACTAAGGGAACCTAATATTAAGACACACTTTTGTTTCCCATTTTCCGTCAAATACTTGTTACATACAAGTGGCCTAACACAATGCCGCATATAAGTATTAATATTTTTTAAACTTTTTTTACTTACTTAATTCTTACATAACTAAAACGTTTATTACGATATAAATATCGTTCATAACTAAAAATAAAAAAATATTTAAAAAAATGCCCAAAAATATACAAAACCCAATGAAATATATCAATTTTACCACCACAAACCAGTTTTGGGGCGCGATTAACTCACTTTCTTTTGTCTTTTTCTTTAATATCTTTAAGTGGACGTGAGCAATTTAACAAAGGGGCCAAGAATCCCCAGTAATTTGTGGCCATTTCGCTACAAATGAAATGAAAATTTTAGACTGGAACAATAAGTCCCTGCCTTTCGAGTTACCAAAGGCGAATTACTCTCGCATAATGTGGGCTTAAAAATCGTAGACTCTGGTCCTAATCTTGATAATGTTTTACAATGCTTAATCAAATTTTAATTTTTATAAAACCTAAAGTGATGGATTTTTCTTGATTGTTTTAGGACAATGATCGCAATTTTTTTTCGGTTATATGACTATTTTTTGTACTTTATGAGCTTCACGCTGTATCCCGCACACAGCAGGGTAGTCAGAGGGAACCTAGTGTAAGACACTCCGTTCCCCACTTTCTGGCGAATTCTGGAGGCATGTTAAATGGCAGAACTCAACACCGCGCTGTGCCTCGACACCAGAGCGAAGAAATGGAAACATTAATTTAAGTAAATATTTCATCTCCTCGAGTGGGGATCGAACCCACAACCAGTCGGTTTTACAGTCACTCTTAGTGCCACTGTGCCACGACTGGCCTCAACCAGTACTTTTTGTACTTACGGACCAAAATAACTTTCATTGCATTATAAACAAGTACTTCATTTGTTATTTCATATATTGACTAATTAATTCTATAAAATCTTTACAGATACCATCGTAGAGTAATGGGTTCGAATTCCACTAAGAGGAATGATTTTTTTTCATAAATTTTTTTTCATATATTAAAATATTGCGTCAAGTTTCTCCAATCAACACATAATGTCTCGAATTCGGAAAACATTTAGGAAATCTCTTCTCTACCTATCCTAATATATGAAGAATAAAGCGAAAGGCAAAAAAAAAGACAGTAGAATATATTTTTCTTTACTTATAAGCTATTGCTAATATTACTACTATTTATAAATTACTATATTAGAATATTACTTAGCCGATCTCAGCTGCCCCACAATACAAAGTTAACTATTACTGGTTTCACGCTGACCCGCTGTGTATCAGTGAATAATACTAAGTTTTCAATCAAATCAGCTTCACGCTGTATCCCGCACATAGCAGGGTAGTCAGAGGGAACCTAGTGCTAAGACATTACGTTGCCCACTTTCTGCCCAATTCTGGAAGCATTGCGTGTTGAGTGGCAGAGCTCAACGCCGCGACTAAGTTAGTTAAACAGATAAATAAATATTAAAGAGGCGAGTCGTAGCGCAGGGGCACAAACTATGATATATATTTATTTAATTTTTAATTTCCATTTCTTCGCTCTGATGTCGAACCGCGTTCGCCGCGAGAGTTCCGGTACTCAATACGCAATACCTCCAAAATTCGATGGTAAGTGGAGAACGGAGTGTCTTAACACTCAGAACCTAGGATGTCTCTACCTACCCTGCTATGTCGGGCTACAGCGTGACACTGATTTATTTTCTTTTTAAATAAATATTTTCATATGCGTTTTGACGTTATCATTTAATTATTAAATCTCCTTAAATGCTTATATGGCTTATATCTGAATAATATCATATTATTACAGACAGCGCTACACAAACATGCATTATGCTAAGGCGATAGCACCTTCGGCGGTCTTCAAAGTTTATGTTGTCTTCAAAAATCGCTTTGCTTCTATAGAAACTGTTAAAGTACCTATTTTACTACAGTATCGTAAATTATAATAAATTAGTATTATAGAAATTGAACTATTTTTTGTTTGTTATAGTCCCACGTAATAGTACCCCATAACTTATAATTCCCGTAGAAACCCCAAGAAAACCTTAAAATCTTTTAGTGGTTAGTGATCGTTTTTTGGAGAGTAAAGAGGTTTCACTCCTCAAAAAAAGCTACATGCCAAATTTCAGCATTCTACGCCTAAATTTAGCCAAGTTTTAGTTATACGTTGCATATTACTCAATCAGCAACAGAAAGCAGCAGAAATAAGTGCATTATGGTCAGTACATGTAATATTATAGATTTGAGTTAGTATGAGCTTGAATAAATGCGAATATTATTATTTTGAATATTAGAAAAAAAAAAGGTTAAGTGCGAGTCGTACCAGCCAGCCAGATTCCGTACTAATTTCAGGATTTTAAGTCAACGGGAAGTACAACTTATAAAAGTTGACTAACTTAAGTTTGCGAGCATATGTCATTTTGTATGAAATTAATTAAAAATAAGTTTGAAATATTTTTTTCAACGAATTATCTATAAATTTTCACTGGGATTTTTTCGTGCCTAATTTTATAACTGTAATAGGAAGTACCCTATAGGTTTTGATTACGCGCGAATTTCATACAAAATACAGCAAAACCAATACAAAAATGCTTGTATTTTTTGATATCGTTTCGTTTTTACCTTGTGAGATACGGAACCCTAAAAGGTAATTGTTACGATTGAGTGGCCAATTTATATATATAAACCTAAATTAATATTTAATTTGGATTTATGATTACATTTAAGTTTATACTCGTATCTCAACCTTGTACGTACCGTATGTATGCATTGGAATATACCCAGCCTCATTCGTATTTAGGCCGGTAGCTTTTTATTAGGGAAACTTCCTGTTCATTTTTTTAGTTAACATGAAGAAATATAATTTGTAAAAGTATAGTGCTTTACAGAAAATATTGTAATTAACAACCATACATACTATATAACCTAGACACAAATATAATAAATATTTAAAATATTTTTCACGTTTTCATATTCACCCGTTATAGTACATATAATATCCTATATGTACTATAAAGCGTGAAGATAGAGATAAAGTAGTGAGGTAGAGATAAAGTAGTGTCAAGAAACTCTGTCCGATTTCCGCCCAAAACATTACTTGGTGGTACTCAACACGAGGTAGTAGGGTAGAGTTCGAACTCACAACCATCAAGTTACAATCAGACGCTATTCCATTACGATACAATGGTATCAACGTGAATTAAACGTTTATTTTTATATTAAGCTTTAAACATACGTTCTAAAATATTTATTCCAACATTAACGTTTTACTATAAAAATTAAATATAATTAATTACACAGTTTATGTGCTGGAACTCAACGCCGTGCTTTACCTCGTTACAAAAACAAGGAAATTACCGTATCAAATTCAAATATTTCAATTCCTCCAATGGGAATCGAACCCACAACCAATCGCATTTACTCACACACTTCCGCCCCTGTGCCAACTGGCCTCAATAATTAACAATATGTCATATAACATTCTATTCAACAAGAAAAATTAATTAAACTTCTATACTATGAAACGAGTTAGTTTGTTCAAACAACAATTTTAATGCAAATTTAATATATTACGCCCTAAGCTGGATTTGCACGGTAATTGAAATTTTATCCCCATATGAAACTATTTCTACGGGTAAGCCTACGTTGGTAACATTTCGGACATTTGAATTTATTTATATATACATATACGTATGTACTACCTGTATGTATGAAAATGCAGCTTTTGACTGAGCTTTCACAACACATTGGAGCTAACCGAGTCGATTTTGTTTTACTAATGTTAATAAAAATCTTTAAATTTATGTTGAATTATGTTTTTTTTTAAAGATATATTCAAAAACACTGAATTCAATTTACATATTTGTGACAGGAATTTTCTAATTTAATTTTAATTTATTCATCCTACTAAATGAGGTGGAGTAAGTTGTGATACGACTGCAAATTTCAAAGAAAGATCTTAATATAATTTTAGATTGCTGTTTAAAGTTACATTAAGATCTTTGTTACGTAGAATGGTTTTTTTTTATTTTTACTTCCAAAACAAGGTAAGGTTACTTTTTGCAAAGTAAAATACGAGACGAAACGAGGAAATCATAAAATATTAAATCTTAAAAGAAGTCTTTCGAGTTAGTATAGAACTTACAACAAACGCGCACAGTCAAATGCATTTTTTTTATCTATAAATGGTTAAGGGTTTGTTTGAATGTACGAGCTCATCTCAAAAACTACTAATTTAAAACTAAGTATTCGAAGCAAAAAAAAAACCTGTTTGTTAGTTCAAATATTATAGGGGTTAAATTTATTTATCTTTTATACTATTATTATTTCCATGTAACCCACAATATCTGCGGTAGTAGTTACCTTGGGAACTTGGAATATGTCACAAATCTCTTAATTATTTCTAATCTCAATTTATAATGATCACTTGTGACGCCAGTCATGACGCAAAGGCATAAGCATGTGACACGATAGGTTGTGGGTTCGATCCCTATTCGAGGGAATTAAATATTGAATATTTTCATTTCCATACTCTGGTGTCGAAGCGCGGCATAGAGTTCCACTAGACTACCATACAAAACGCAATGCCTCCAGAATTAGGTGGAAAATGAGGAACGGAGTGTTATAACACTAGATTCCCTCTACACTACTCTACCTTGTGGAATACAGAGCGAAGTTAAAAAATAAACTGAATATCACTTGCGAGTATACACTTTATTTAATAAATACAGAAGAATACAAAAACATAAATACGAAATAAATATATAATTTTATTATCCTTTTAGAGCATCCTATATAATCTTATACTTCAAATAATGATACGTTCAGTAATAATGGATGGATGCATTTTCACTTAAAGAGGCAGTGCCCTTGCCGCGTCTAGACGAATAGTACCATAGTATGGAATATTTAAAAGCTTAAAATATACAAACATTTAACGTTTATTTTGTTTAGGGGATTATAAAATAAGCTATTTATCCGACTACGCCGAAGCTCAATAGGAGAGTTATGTATTTAATGACTGACTTCTTGAATGTGTGTATGTCTATTCCTCTCCCTTGTAACTGTTAAATCAGTGAACCGATTTGAAAAATTGTGAAATGAAATACATTATTGGATTTGTTTTGATGGCAATTATTACTGAATATGTATATTATTAATTTTGTTTATGCAGTCGGAGTTTT
Organism: Heliconius himera; assembly: GCA_021202915.1. NCBI lineage: Eukaryota > Metazoa > Arthropoda > Insecta > Lepidoptera > Nymphalidae > Heliconius > Heliconius himera. Next base: position 8,063 of record JAJHJA010001169.1, on the reverse strand, counting down.
CATATTATTTTGGTTATTTCTACTCATAGTTGCTTTGCTTTGTTGAAAACAAATTAAACTAAAATTTGGAAAAAAATTGGAAACCTGGATGGAAATTTGGAATTTTTTATACGTTTTCTAAAGAAGTATTTTTCTTTCCTAAGTGTGGAATAACACTTAAAAAATGTTGAAAATAATTCATTTCCTCATTTGGAAATCGAGCCCACAACTGTCACATTTACAGTCAAGTCTCTAATAAAGTTACTCGGAATCATATAAATTAAATCCAATTTACCACAGAACGCAAAATTGGTTTAACAAAACATAAAAATCTAAAGTAAACATTTCAAACCCTTTCAATTTCTGAGTAACGTTGATTAATTTTAATTTAATTTAAGCTAAAATTCGTTGCTATAACAGAAAAAAGGGTTTTTTTAAACCACCAATTGACAGGAATCGAGTCATTGATAAATTCTGTCAGAAATGTTAAAATGTATGAGGGATGAGATCGAACGTGCTCGTAGCTGTATTTGTAGATATGAGGAGACCGAACCTCAATCAAACGAATTTATTTTAAAATTGTAACAATATATCATTGAAATATTTATTTAAGTAAACAAGAATTCGATTTTGTTTTTAGTATAATATACATAGGTACAAATTAATTTTGAATTTTGAATAAATCAGCTTCACGCTGTATCCCGCACACAGCAGGGTAGGCAGAGGGAACCTAGTGCTAAGATGCCATTGCTCACTTTCCATCGAATTTTGGAAGCATTGCGTGTTGAGTGGCGGAACTCAAAGCCATGCTTTGCCTCGACACCAGAGCGAAAAAATGGAAATATAAATTTAAGTAAATATTTCATTTTCTCGAGTGTCCCTGGGCCACGTTGTCCTCGGAATTAATTTTACTTATATTTTTGTTAGTTTCACTGATAACGACTCCCATAGCAGGGTAGGCAAAAGGAGAACCTGAGAACATATAACATAGTAACATAATATTAAGTCACTCCGTTCCTATTACGATATATATGTTTTCTAAATTCCGCCCAATTCTGGAGGCATTCCGTATTGAATAACATAACTATTACTATTTGATATTTATTACCTATAAAAAATTTTAATAACTAATATTTTCTAATGTAAAAAACGAATATTTTCGAATATTCCGAATTCTTCCTATCAGAATAAACATTCAATATTCTCTCTTTTTGATCAAAAGAATCTTTTATTAATTATACATAGTACAGATACAGATATACAGATACAGATATACAGATATCCAAAACGCCCGATTTCTCAAAGGTATCTCAAAATGATTAGAATCGGCAAAACCAACTGAGCGAGCTGTTTCACATGTCTACAATGCAAACATATAATCCAACTACCATAACTACGGGACATAGAGTAGGGGAAATGCAAATGTTATATGTATGGGAATTTTATTATTTTATAGTACGAGAGGCCGACGTGGTGCAGGGGTACAAGTGTGTGACTGTAACGCGATGGTTGTGGGTTCGATCATATTCGAGGAAATTGACTATTATTTCCGCCACTTCAGCTTCACGCTGTATCCCGCACACTGCAGGGTAGGCAGAGGGAACCTAGTGTTAAGACACTCCGTTCCCCACTTTTTGCCGAATTGCGAGCTGCGAGAATTGCTGGAGGTATTGCGTGTTGAGTGGCAGAACTCATCGTCGCGCTTGTTCTCAGCACCAGAGCGAAGAAATGGCAATATAAATTTAAGTAAATATTTCATCTCCTCGAGTGGGGATCGAACCTACAACCAGTCGGTTTTAAATAACTTTAAGCTTTTTTGAAATAACTCATTTTTTATAATAATATTTTTTTCGAGGCCAGTCGTGGCGCAGGGGCATAAAGTGTAACTGTAAAACCGTTAAGACACTCTGTTCTCCACATTCCGCCGAATTCTTGAGGCATTGTGTGTTGAGTGGCGAAACTCGACACCGTAGCGGAGAAATAAATACATAAATTTAAATAAATATTTAATTTCCCCAATGAATTCCTTGAATGGGGATCAAGCCCATAACACTTTTTAAGTCCCACTTTTTGCCCCTGCGCCACGACTATTATAAAAAATATTGTATGAAGAATATATACACACATATATATGTATGTATATGTATATATATATATGTGTGTGCGTGTGTGTGTGTGTATATCTAAAACTTAAAAATATAATAACCAACAGCGATACCACATCCAAAACTCGTTCATCTCAGCAAACAGGACCGTGCGGCAAACGAACGTTTACATTCGCCCTCATGTGATTGCAAATTGGACGCTACGATATCGTCTGTCATATCCAAACTTGTACTAATTGAGATTTGCATAATGCGACCGTTCAGTATTTGCTTTTGTAGGAATAGCTTCACGCTTTTTACCGCATGACAGGGAAGGTGGAGGGAACCTAGTGTTGATACTCCATTCTCTGTTTTCTGTTCAATTTTTGAGATTCAACTCAACGCCACGTTTTCGTTTACCAGAGCAGACTAATGAAAAATTAAAAAATTAAAAAAATCAGCTTTACGCTGTATCCTGCACACCGCAGGGTAGGCAGAGGGAACCTAGTGTTAAGACACTCCGTTCCCCACTTTCTGCCGAATTCTGGAGGCATTGCGTGTTGAGTGGCAGAACTCAACGCTGCGCTTAACCTCGACACCAGAGCGAAGAAATGGAAATATAAATTTAAGTAAATATTTCATCTCCTCGAGTGGGGATCGAACCCACCCACCAGTCGGTTTTACAGTCACACTTCGTGCCGCTGCGCCACGACTGGCCTCAAAAATTAAATATTGTTTAATGTTAATGGGAACGGATTTACACTCCATTCTCTGCTTTCCGATCAATTTTCGAGACATTTCATGTTGACTGGTAGAACTTAACGCCATGCTTTTATTTACAGAGTAGACTTATGGAAAATAATTTAATGTTTAATGGGAACACAGTGACTAAACTTTGTGTACCTCAGTTTATACGGGATATAGCGTAAAGCTTAAAAAAATGTTGAAACTAATATATGGAAAGCCGATAGATGTGGATAGTGTAGGATCGGTCATCTTAGAGATCCTTAGAGGAGGTTCGGTCCAGGAATGGGAGTAAAAATAGCTGTGAGAACAAAATATTATATATATATTTTTGTAAATATTTTCTTTATTGAATGCCTTCCATTTTAATATTATTGTCATTCATTTGAGTATCTAATATAAATTTACATAATACGAATATCGAAACAGTAAACTTCTCGAGCGTAAGCCGCAACGGTACTAAGCAATAATAATAACTTTTCAAATTGAAAGTAACTAAATTTTATGTTTTAATAAACTGGCGAAAGGCGTTCTTAAACGGTTGAATGGAAAGAGCACTTATTTTGGTTCAGATATCGAAATATTTTTTGGGACTAATATCTTTGCATAACCCTATACTAGCGCATTTGGAATGTATGTGACTGTAAATGTGATAATCGTGGGTTCGATTCTTGCTTTCTTGTGAAAAAAATAAGTTAATTTTGAGTGATTATACAAATCACGGTGCTAATTTCCATATATATATAATTTTCATAATATATTATGATAATAAATAGTGTCTTATTAATATAACATACCTGACCCGCCATCGAAAAAGAAATCAGTGAGCAAAACGGGCTTTTAAATCATTTTTATTGCTTTGAAACCATTGTAAGCATAGGCCTTCGTAGTGCAGGGGCACAAGCATGTGGGTCTAACGTGACAGTTGCGGTTCGATTCCCACTTGGTGTAAGGAATTATTATTTATTAATACTTTCATGTTTTCACGCAGTACTAAGGCAACGCACAATGTATGCAAATTCGGGGGAAAGTGGGCAGCGTGTTTAACACTAGGTTCCCTCTGCCAGCCTTCCTATATGCGGGAAACAAGATCAAAACTAAAAAAAAAAACAATTATACAACAACAAAAATATTAAAATGCGTGTTTTTTTTAAATATATGCCTATATATGTACAAGTAAGAGAGTACTAAAATTTTACAAAAACCCCTATACGAACCCAACGATTAATCTTTTCCCGCAACAACTCCATTGCGGCTACTTTATGGCTCTTCTAAATCCTTCGTATTTCATCCTAATATGTACAGCGTAATGTGGGATAAGGGATGGCTGTAATTTTTTTGTGTTGTGGTGTAGTGGTGGATCAAACCAGACAGGACTATTTATTCGGAGGTAATGGAGAATTGTTAGTTTTAAGCATTGTGGTAAGATGCTGATGACTGCTACATGCTTATTTGATCATCTTAAGCAACGTCAGTTTTTAAGCTAACTTAGTAAATTTAAGTTATTATAATTTAATATTTAGAGCCCAGTCGTGGTGTGGATTCGACTCTCATTCGGAAAATGAAATATTTAATATTTTCATTTCCTCGCTCTGGTAACGAAGGAAAACGCGGTGTTGAGTTCCGCCACTCAACACGATGCTGATTTTTTTTTTATATTTGTTATAGACCGTGATAATAGGTTCCTTCTCCCTGGCATTAATCCCGGCTGTTGCCAGGGCCTGCCTTCCTACTCAACCTACTACACTTTACACGGTCTTTAGCGTCCTCGGTGGTTAGACCATTGGCTCTCGTATCCTGTACCACGACATCCAACCAGCGCTTCCTTGGGCGTCCGGGAGGTCTCACTCTAGAGACTGATATAACAAAGCATAACTCTTAGGCCAGCGCGTAACGTGGCCAAACCATCTCATACGACGCTCTTGGAGCTTATCCACTACGTCACGGACTCCAAGACTACCTCAGATGAATGTGTTGCGTATGCGGTCAGACCGCGTTACGCCGCTAATCTACCTCAGCATCTTCATTTTCGTGACGTGAAGCTCCTGAGTGTGCCGAGATAGTGCTGGCCAGCATTCACTACCGTATAAAAGAACCGGTCGGACGATGCTCTTGTATATCAGACTCTTGAGTTTGGGCGGTATTGGCACCGTGATAATAGGTTATCGCTCTAAATTAAAAATCTATAGTAAATTCAAGGACAGATCTAAAAACTCCAGGTCTTAAAAAAATATAGTTACATGTTCAGAACTAAAAACCATATACATACATAACATTTTGCTTCTCATTGTATTCATTTGTTTGCCTTGAAACCGCAGTATCGAGTTTCTTACCGCTATGGAGAGACGAAGAAAGAGCAATGGCTGAGTTGAAAAAAAATTATGATTAATGAAACGAGAGTTCTTCACAATTTATCTCAGATAACCCGATTAGAACGGATTGCCTTTGAGAACTTTAGATAAAAACGTTACTTGACACTCACTTGGCCAAAATTAATGGATGGCCATTTCTCCCAAAAGAACTTCACTTTATTTAGCCGTCATCTGTTAAAAACAACACGCTATCATATTTTAGGTGACTCCGAAAAGGATTGAGTCGTCAATTTGAGGCGAGTTTGGTGATAACATCTTTTTCTCTCGTTATTTTTTTTTACCTTCTCGTTGTATCATCGTAAATAGAGGGGTAGGTAGGTTGAAGACAAGCGCGGGGTTGAGTTCTGCCACTCAATACGTAATGCCTCCAGAAGTCGGCAGACAATGGTGAACGGAGTGTCTTAACACTAGGTTCCCTATGTCTACCCTGCAGTGTGTGAGATACAGCGTTAAGCTGATTTTAGATAGGGAATCTAGTGTTAAGTTCGTTTCCCTTATGACATTTCTGTTTGCTTGCTGCTGTTTCTGATTAATTTTAAGGACATTGCTTGTTGAGTGGCGGAACTCAATGCCGCCCCTTTGCCCCGATACTACAGTGTGCCACATCAAACCCCATTTTCCTTGTACCCTTATGTCCCTGCGCCACGGCTGGCCTCAATAATAAATATATTGTTATAGACTTTTTTGGTCCTTTAATCTTGAATTTATCCTGAATTTTGTAATATCAATGAAAATTGTCATAAAGCTACGGAATCCACGTGACTTTTCTATTTGGCAGCTTTATACGGATATAGAACTATAAATCGTATATAGTATGACAGTTGAATTGTGGTCGAATGCTCACAGTGCTCGTCCATTAAATTGCAACGCCGATTATTTGAGCAGGAACCGAGCTGGTTCCCTTATCATTTATAAGTTATAAAGGAACTATATTGCTATAGGATATGTTTTAAATCAGAATTAAATAAATCAGTTTCACGCTGTATCCCTCACACAGCAGGGTAGGCAGAGGGAACCTAGTGTTAAGACACTCCGTTCTCCACTTTCTGATGAATTCTGGAGGCACTGCGTGTTGAGTGGCAGAACTCAACGCCGCTCTTATTCTCGACACCAGAGCGAAGAAATGGAAATATAAATTTAAGTAAATATTTCATATCCTCGAGTGGGGATCGAACCCACAACCAGTCGGTTTTACAATCACACTTCGTGCCGCTGCGCCACGACTGGCCTGGATATGTTTTTTTTTCATGAATATCACATATAAAATATTTTCTAAATTTATAAGGCCGTTGTGCCGCAGGGGAACAATAGTGTGGCTGTAAACTCGATTGTTTTGGATTTGATGTCCACTCGACCGTATGAAATATTTACATTTCTTCGCTCTGGTGACGAGGTAAAGCGTGGAGCCTAGCTCCGTCAATCAATACAGAATTATAATTTGAGGCCATCGCGTACTGATACAGCGGCACCGTTTAAGATTAATCGCGTCGGTTTTGTGTTCGATTCCTTCTGGGAGGAATGAGGTATTATTATTTTCTCGCTAAGGGGAGAAGTTTTAAGCATCACCACTCAACACTATGTGGAAGAATGCTGTTGAATGGAGAGTCATAACACTATATTATTAACTATTTACATTATGAAGAAGCTACATACTAATATTTCGTATATTTTAATAATTTAAAATTGTTCCCAATACTTTTTAGCTCAAATTTATCTCTTACAATATAAATATCACTGTATTCCGATCAGGTCTCTATTTTGCGTTGAATTTTTTGTTCGAAGTTAATCAATTTAATGGATTGCTTGTTATGAAATTTTTAAAACTAAATTGTATTTCAATAAATGAAACGGGACTAACGCTATGATTCAATCAATCTTTTTCAACTCTCTACATTAATACATAGTAGCTAATGGCTTATTCCAAAAATTTTTTTTTTGAACTATATAGGTTCAAGGTTTGAAATGTTTTTAAGGTAACGTTAAAAATATCGTAGGGGAATTCAAATCCACGCTTCTTTTACACCGTCCAAGCACTCTAGCCATTAAGCCAGTTCTTGGATTTGTAAAAAGTATTTTTCTTGTCTATAATCATTGTGTGAAATTAATTACAAAAATAATAAGAGCTTACAAGAAATTTGTCTAAGAGAAGCATTTTTAAACTTAAATAAATACTGACTACTAAAACTGTAAGCGAGATGGTTGTGGCTTCGATTTTCACTCGGGTGAGATCTTCTTCTTCCGTGCCTCTTCCTTTTATTTGATGTCGTCCCTCTCCGTATTCACATTTTTTCATTCATTCAACAGGCATTAAATTTTGATTACTATCCACCTCGTGCTCTGTTGTCTTCTTCTTCTACCCTTTTTGTCATTATACCCTCATGTAGATGACTAAATTATTTGATATACCGACACCGGAAAAATTGAAACAAAGCGCGGCGTTGAGTGCCGCCATTCAACGCATAACGCGAATTCGGGGCAAAAAGAATGACTTGAACCTAAGCTCTTTTTGCCTACCGCACTATGATGGAAAAACTATGAAACTAAAAATATATCACAATATAGCATTTCACGTTTCTCTGAATAATAAACTCTTTGTTCCGGGATAACTAATTTGATTAATATGCGTCCACTATAATACCGTGTAATTATGAAAAATAATTTAAAAGAGGCTGAACAAAGTCAACTTTACTTTATGTAATATAATATATTTACATATTCATCTTAATAATACTAGGTATTAAAATACTTTTGTTTCGGTTTAGTTCTTTAGAAAGTGGTTGCGGAATAGAAATTATGTTTTTTGCATTTCTTTTCTCTTTCTTTTCTTCTTATAAATAATTTTAAAAAAAGAATAAGATTACTGAAAAGCTTGAAAAGTACATAA
>JAJHJA010001168.1:0-66015 GCA_021202915.1 Heliconius himera | reverse complement strand
TGCCAAGTGCAATTCTTCGGAGCTAGTTTTCTTGTATGCTTAAATTATAAAGTATTTAAGTATTTAAAATAAAGGGTTAGATAAATTTATATTACACTAGTTTTAAGCACCGTTACAAAAACGAGTAGTCTTAATTTTTAAAATATTTTTTTCTTTTAAACATGTAAACATTTATTGATGCCGTCATGGTACAGTAGAACAGAACGTCTGATCGTTAACGCTATAGTTGTGGATTCAATATTCACCCGGAGGAATTAATTATTATCAATTCTTCGCTTTGGTAACAATACAAAGGATCCCGCTATTCAACATTTAAAATCTTGAAAATTTGGCGGAAAGAATAGGACAGAGTGTCTTAACACTAGGTTCCCTCTATTGCTATTACATGAAGCATAAAGTGTGAAGCTAAAAAACAAATTAAAAAAAAAAAACAAAAACAGTATACAATCTCTATACATTAACACGACAGTCCATAACAAGTCCTCCCCTCTCGTCACAAACATTAACAACTATAATTCGCGAGTCGCGGGGGGTCGCGAATTAACTCATCGCTTTATTTTTCCTCTGTGGTTAATTTCTTTATAAAATGATTAATTGACGTTGAAAAATAAGATGGTATTATTCCTTATTTTGGATAAGGTTGACTGAGCGCGGTGTTTGTCAGTGCATTTCGAAAAGATATGTATGTATTAAATGTATTTTTTTTTAGTTTAAGGTTATGCCTAGCGCATAGCAAGGCAGAGGGAACCTCGGAACCTAGTAATACGACACTTAGCTCCCATTAACACATTTCTGTGCTCTACTTTCCGCTGAATTCTGAAGGCATTGCGTATTGATTGCACAACTCAACGCCGCGCTTTGTCTCGTTACCAGAGAGGAGAAATAAAAGTATTAAATATTTAACTTCCTCAACTGTGAATCGAACCCATGACCTGTCGAGTTTACCGTCACACATTTACGCGCCGCCGTTTGTTTTCATCCCTACAATTATTTTATTTTATTCCATTTTACGATGTTTCCCGCATGTTACCAACCGCTTAATTTTCGACATTTTGAATGGCTGAAAGGTAATCTCTTGCTTTCTCTTTAGAATCTTATCAGAGCAAGAATATGATGCATTCCAACGAGTGGTTCCAAACCCACAGCCACAAGCCCATAGTCACATTTACAGTAAGACATTGTACCACGCCACAGCGTGATAGAAAATAAAAAAAAATACAAATACAAAATAATTTACTCTATATTTTATTGCAACAATTTTCTTCGGTAGTTGCCAAAGAACGAATCAATCAAGTTAACAATGGGCCGTGACTTGCGCTTCCACTTCCACTTCCACAGTCAGCAGCGAGCAGACAGACATTTAATATTTATATATACATACCATACTATAAAAGTTTACGAGATATCGCACGATCACTCGTGGCGAAGACAAATTGATGTTTAGTTAGGGTGACTATACTTTCTTAACCGCTATATTCGAAAAATTTCGGCATATGAATCTTTAATCTTCTTCTTTTGGTCAATAAGCAATACAGTACGTATTGCTATCAGATATGATATATATTTTATTTATAATTTCAATGAAAATTAGAGCGATTCCGGCTCGGACGTATGTTTATATTTAATTCATCTTTATTTCCTCTGAGAGGCGAAACTCGGCGTTATGTTCCGCAATTTAACTGTCTCTTATATTCGGCGAAAAGTTGGAGACGTAGTTAACTAGGTCCCTTTTCTTACGTTGCAATATAGAAAAAGTGTAAAGCTGTTTTTTTGTTTTCATCCATATGAAATGTGGTCACATCTCAACTTTTCTCCACGCATCGTCGGAACAGCGCCGGAAGCTGCGATCTGCTCTGAGATGTGTTTTTTTATGTTGCACTTTTGTTACATCCGCCCATTGATTTAGCTCCCCCTTACTTATGTATTACGCAAATTGTTATATACACGAGCGAAACTCGAACGTCACAATAAATGTGATATTTTTTTTTAGCTTTACACTGTATCCCGTATATAGCCATGACGACCTCAAATGTGATATTTTTGAGTTGAGCGAAGCGAAGCTCTTACTAGTCAAAAGTGTGTTTTGTTGATGCTATGCCTCCTAGACCGTTAAACCTACAGCTCTAAAATTTTACAGGACGTTAACGTTTGGACCACACAACCTAGCCAATAACAATATAGTATAGCTATTTAACTATATTCTTAAAAAAAACTATTTTTACCGATCCCGTAGGATTTTTGAGAAATCTTTTCTTAGTGCTCTCCTAAACCTTCTAACCTTAGGTAGTTTACGAAATTAATGAAGCATTCATATAAAATTTCTCATGATTATATTTTAAAATCTATACTAATAAGCTAAAGAGTAAAGAGTCAATTTGATCAAATGCGACATTAGATCAAACAGTAACAAGACAACGAAAAATTTTACAAGATAGAATAAAAAAATTATTTAATGTTGGATAGTTGATTTTTCGAAGATGGCTATGCTTCACGTTTACCATTTCTAATTTCCCGATCCAGCTCCTCCTCCCGCACATATGTTGCCCTTCCCGCACAATGTCATGTGTTCCTTCCATTTGAGCACGTGAGCGCTGATTAAATCTAGTGTAAGTATGAATAAATATTATAAGAAATAAACATTCAATACTAAATAAGCAACAGATTTATTTTGAAGCTGCATTCGTAAATCAGCCTCCCTCATTAGTTCGCGCGTCATTGAACACATCTACATAATCGACTGGATGTTGAGAGGATGAAATATATTACTTTTGTATACGCTTTAACCCTTTATTTTTTTAAATATTATTCTATAGTTTACTGTAAAAATGGCACACAGTTAGAGATTTTTTCCATTTATGGTTTTGGCTGGGTAATTACCTTATTTGTTAGCGTCACGCTGTATCCCGCATATAGCATGGTCGGCAGAAGAAACCTAATGTTAATAGACTCCATGTCTTACTTGTTCAATTTATGATAATTTATCTTGTTGTATTTTTTATCAGTTAAGTATCCCGCACTCAGCAGGCAGACAGTTAAAATAAGCACTATATACTCTAACACTATTCCCTATTTTCCAAATAAATTCTAGAGGCTTTTTTTTCTTTGAATCTAACCTCATCTTGGATCTTGTTTTATTGTCTTGGATTACATATAAATAAAACTGAAGTGTTTGTCTGTGATTTTACTTACACGATACAGAAACACAAACAAACGTTTTGAATTTTTTTTCTGTTCACTGTCTATCTTTCTATTTGTCCTAATACAAACACATGAACTCATTTTTATGGGACTTTCATTAAAAATAAAAGAGATCCAAAATTTTGGTTATATTTATCCAGAAATTCCAGTAGGATCGAAATTTAACGAGAAAATATTACATTTTACTAAGTAAGTAGTGGTAATTGTAGGTTCAATTTTCATTTAAAAAAAAAAACAGCTTCACTTCACACTTCACGCTGTATTCCGCACACACACAGCAGGGGAGCACCTAGTATTAAGATACTTCATTTCCCATCTTCGTTTGGTGGAGTGCACTACTTTAATTTCTCTTTCTGCCCTAGTAGCCTGGTATATAACGCGCGGCGCTGAGCTCCGTCACGCAATACACAATGTCTATTACGGATTATACGGACAGAAAACAGAAAAATAAAGTGTTATTTCTGCTCATATGCAGGATACAGCGTAAAGTAAAAAAAATATAGCTTAAATTAACTTTTGAAAGCACAATAATCATATCACATTTAACAAGATACTTGTCATCGCCAAAACATTTAACACATTTAACTAAATACGTTTAACTTTAACCAAATTATGCCGCCATTAGTCCAGATGTTTATAATCAAATGAATTCGCGAATAAATATTGATTAGAACTCCCTACCCTTGTCACGGTTGAGTGAGTTGCATCGTAAAAACTTTACTATTAGAGAGTAGACGCAATGAGTCATATTGAAATAAATCTTTTCTAAGTTTTTAGTTTTGTGAATTTATTTTTTTAGATTTTTATGGGGTCTTTTTGAAGTGTGGTTGTGGCTTGTATAGGGTTGAAATTGACTTCTATATAAGATTGTTTAACATTTATAATTAAATTCGTTTGGGATAAAAATGTGGAAAATAGAAAAATCTTATTTTAAAGGCGATTTGTTGAAAATTTTTATTATATTACAATTCTATAGTTATTATCGTAATTAAAATCAATTCACGCAATAGATTGGGTCCGCCAGTTATGGGTTTGAATTTCACTCGTAAGAATGACTTATTTTCGATTCCTTCTTTTAATTATATTGAGTTTTGCTACTCAACGTGTAATGTCCTGCAAATTGGGACAGTGCACGAAGAATGGAGTGTCTCAACATTAGATTCCTTTTTAATACCTTACTGTATACGGGATACAGCTTGAAGCTAACAAAAAATCTATATACTACACCATTATGACGAGAAATCACAAAACCAAATGGCCATTCTATTTTACTGTTATCACTTCCAATACAGTATCTTTATACGATCTCTGGAATTGGGATGTAGTTTTGGACCGAACAGATCTTATCTAAGTATTGCATCTTAATGTTAGCTGCTTTATTACTTTTGCGTCTGTTGGGCAATTGGTTGAAAGAAACGATATCTATAATCTATATATATATAAAAGGACTTGTGCTGACTGACTGAGGTAAGACGCACGCAGAGCTGTAACCGCTGATGGTAGAAACGTGAAATTTGGGCAGATGTTTATTTTCATATTCTGGACATCCACTAAGAAGGGAATTTGAAAAATTTTAACCCTAAAGCAATGAAATAGGGGTTGAAAGTTTGTATGGAAAATTTTTTTAATCTGTATCGATTTTTATGAAATTTGAAATACAGACTCTTAAAAATATTTTATTGAAAACGTGTTTCATGGTTTTTAAGAATTCACCCCCTAAGCGTTCAAATAAGGGGTTGAAAGTTTATATGGAAAAAATCTTTAAACTGCCACCGATTTTTATAAAAATTTAAATTCAGACTGTTACAAATATTTTATTGAACGCGTGTTTCGTAGGTTTTTTAGAATTCACCCCTAAGTGTCCAAATAAGCGGGCGAAGCCGCGCGCGCCCACTAGTATTATTATAAAACTGAAATGTATGTTTGGTTGAACGCGCTAATCTGAGGAACTATTGGCTCAAACTGGATCGGTGAAATTTATTCATACGAGTGGGAATCGAACTAATAACTCGTCGCACTTACAGATACTGAGCCGCTTCGTTTGTTATTGTTTTCATTCTTATAATATATTTTACAAAATATTATAGAATCTTAATTTTTTATTTATTTTTCACCTATTTTTATTTTTTATTTATTCTTTATTTTCTCTATAAACATACTAATTAACAAAACCATAAAATGTATCAGATTACTCAATGACCATAAAGTATAATTGGTTCTGTCCGTCTGTTGGTCAGTATAGTAGTCCTTATAGAGGAGTTGCCCCCAGAGGGGTAGTTTAGATAATTTATTATATATTTGGATTCATTTACTAATTAATAATAGTTTCGTGTAAGATGAGAAGCAAATGGCAAGAAAGTAAAATTTCTAAAATAAATAAAATAATACTCAAACATTATTAATATTAAGAATTAAATATTTTCATATTCTCACCCTAGTATCAACTGAGTCCTTTTGGATAACTTTGTTTTTTTTTCTTGTTAAAGTTAGGTTTTTTGTTAGTGTTCTCTCCGTCTCACAGTCACAGTATATAAATAATTTTCTTTATTTTTATCATAAATAAATGTTGCATCTTTTTTAGCATCACGCTATATCCAGCACATAGCAGGCTAGTTAGAGCGAACCCGGGAACTTTGTGTTAAGAAACTCCGATTTCCATTAAGACATTTCCGTTTCCCACCCTCCCCTGAATTCGTATTGTTTTTTAGATAACTCGAAAACTAAAGTTATTAAGTATTATAAATATCAAACTATATCTAAATGCGGTACGAACTCACAATCATCGTAAGCAAGCACGTACCATCTTCATATTAATTCTTAAAAAAAAATTTTTGAACATAAATCTAGATACTATCTCAACATTAGATACATAAAAGCTTTATACCTCGGATAAAGCAAGGTGTTAAGATATTCCATTTTCGCATTTTCCACCTTATTCTGGAGAAACTATGAAAAAATAAGAATAATTTAAATATCATGCCACCGAGTGAAAATTAAATCAAAAATCGTTGCGATTACAGTCATTGTTCTATTGATCCACGACGGCCTCATACATACATACATATATCTACAAAACTATTTCCATTTCATAGTATTTTAGATACTAACTCAATCTTCTGTATCTACCTACAAATATATTCCTATTTTCATTTTAAGGGTAGGGGTAGTTTATGGGAGTGGCTGGTCGGGCCAATAGCCGCGTTCTACAACAGGTGGGAAGGTACGTGCTTCACTGAAATTTCAGGGGGTTGTTCTAGAGAATATTATATTATAAGAAGTTATCTCCCTAATGTAGGTTTTTTATTTTATATAACTATGACTTGCAACTTTGTTTGATAAATGAACGTGAAATAATACTTGGGAAAGATGTAGAGATAGCTACGGGTTCAATTTACATCGAGTTATTTTTTAAGTGTAATCTATGTTTTATAAAATTTGTCTTATTTTTGAGGCCGTCATGGCACAGCGTGTGACTACGACGTTGTAGGATTGATTTCCACTTGTACATAGTTCATGTCATGTTCGTATACTACAATATACGAACGTAACATGGACATGTTAAATAAAAGCTTGACAAAATAAGCTTTTAGATGTCCATAAATGCACAGAATACGCAAAATAAAAATAGATAAAAAAACACAGTTTGGTAACAAAAATTTAATATGAATAAACAAAGAATAAAAAAAACTCTTAACATTCCCCCTTTTCCTACAAAAAATTACAATAATAATAAAACACGAAAATTATAACACAAAATAAAATATTTTTAATTATGGAAAATTTACTGTAAAATTGTGACTATAACTTAGCTTACTAACCGAATTATAAAATATAAAAAAAACATACTTATTTCAAGATATTGTTCACGCTTAAAAAGCTTAAAAATATTACTCTTAACATCTTTGTGTGTATGTTTGTGTATTTTCTTATGCTTCTAAATATCGATATAGAATAAAGATCGTATAATAATTTAGAATTTTTACATATTTTCTTGAAAACTCAAAATCTAAGTTACTCCCAACGAAAATATAAATATAATAATCATATTTGTATAGTGCATTATTGTTTTTCTAAAGGCAGTGTTACACCAACTGCCGGTACAGACGCACGCATGAAAACGCGCGTAGAGGGATATGGCGCGGGATAGCGGGACAAGAGTCGCCATCGGGCTTGTTATACAGCCGTTGTCTACGTTCTGAAAACGATAAAAATATATAAATGCTTTCCTTTGCTTCACACTGTATTCCGTATATAGAAGGGTAGGCAGAGATGCCTAATAATCAGATAAATAATAAACATATTAGAAAGAAAATGTAATTACTCCGCTTTTTTTTAAGTCGTTATAAGCAAAAAAATACCCAATTTGAAAGAGATAGAATTGACAAAAATCATGGGGCCGAATATCATAATAGTATATGGTTTGAATTTCAACACGATATTATACCGACGAACAACAATGTGATCTTCTAAGGTTCCTTTTTTCCTTAAAGGTACGGAATTCTAAAAATGGTTATAAGTTCGGTCAGCGTTCCGAGCAACGATAATACTTATTTAAATTTCACTGGTATGATGAGATAAATTACAGCGTTGTGTTCCACCCAATATTCGCAGACGTATTTTTGTCCACGACGAACAAAAGGCAGGACTAGTTTGTCTTAACCCTATGCTTCTCAGATCAAATAAGAAAAACATACCAATAATGCTTTCTCCAGCTTTGCCATACGTTTACTAGCATAATGCTTCCCAGTCGACGGATGAAGTTTGTTGCGACAAGTCCTCTGCGTGTATATACCGCTTAAGTCTATCCACCGGACTGCACATCCCCCCGTCCATCGTCCGTATATGTGACGGGGGTGACTTATGTTGTATTTGTAACCGGGTCTAAATGTTAGAGAGAAAGAGAGTTTAGTGACACGATATTTTGTTCCTTACCAATATTATAAATCTGAAGAGTTTGTTTGGTTGAATAAAAGTGAACAAGGTCGAAGGTTAATGAATATCTTAAATCACGTTAAAAGTTCCATTATAACCCACACTTAATGTGTAGGTTATAATGAAACTTTTAACGCTTGGCAAATTTCAAATTCTTGCACAGTCCTCCTACTGTAGGTATCAAATGAAAGCACTTGATTTGTAAAATACAATACACCATAAAAAACATATAGGAAGCTTACCAAACGGTTTTTTTTCCACTATGATCTGCCTACAGAACAACACCACACACCCCAATTTATCGCCCGTGTATATGACGGAGGTCACTTATCTTGTATTTGATCCTCATAAACTAGGATATGTAGCATTATTTCATAAATTTAAAGTATTTCTCATAAATGGGACACTATTTATCACTTTCCGCCCAATTTTTGAGATATTACGTGTTGAGTGGCGGAACAAATCCATACATACATGTTAGAATATTTACAATATTTCCTATATGTGGATATCTTGGCCTTAGCTGTGGGGTCAACTGGTACTAGCGGAAGGAAGTCGCCCGCAAACGCGTCGGCACAGTGGGCGTGTGACGGAACTCCGGTCACTTCGAGGCCGCAGACAAAACACTGAAAAAATGAAGTTACAGTTTCATGCCCGTATAGCAAGGTAGGCAGAGAGAACAAAAGTCAAAAAGAAATAATTTTATTCAAAATTGGAAGTTACTTGCTTCATTTTCTTGCTTTATTGATTTTTGAACGTCAAATAATTTACCACCGGTTCACTATATTTATTGCCTTAGACCTAAGAAGAACCGGCGTAACAGACTTAGCAGGACTTTTTTTTCTAATGTTGACACACTGTTCCAACGTTGCGTGTTGAGAAACGGAATTCAACGATACATTTTGTCAAGTTACTAGAGCGACTTAATGAACTTTCTACTACAACTGTCGTTATTACAGAACAATTAAATTTACTATTCAAATATCAACAAAAAAATATTACAATAAAGATTTTTTGAATATTTTTGCATCGAAATGCAACTGTTTAGGCAGTGAAATGTGAAATAAATAATTTGTGGGTTCAATCCACACGGGGGAAACATTATATTTAAATTATTTCCTGTCCTCCGCTCTGGAAGGCAAAGCACAAGGTTCCTCCTTCAACAATCAATATCTCGAAAATTGGGCATTGCGCAAGGAACACAGTTTTCTAACACTAGGTTCACACTTTCATACACCTACTCTGCTATGACGAAAAAATAAATAAAAATCTATAAGTTTATAATAAGAATGAAAGAAAGATGAATGTCGTGGAGATGCGATCTCTTCGTAGAATATGCGGAGTCACCTTAGCTGATAAAATCCGCAATGAAGAGATACACAGAATGGTAGGTACTAACGAGGATGTCACTCACGGTAAGAATGAAGAAGAACGTGCTCTGTGAAAATGAGTGATGGAAGAATGGCAAAAAAGGTGAAAAAAAATGTAGTAAGAGAGGTAGAGGGAGACCTCGGTTGACCTTCGAAAACAGTATTCAAAAATACTGGAGGAAGGTCACGTAAAAAGCTTGAGGACCCCCTGGAGGGCATTTATGAAGAGGTTGATGACAGTGGACGGGGCAAAAGAGATATGTAGAGACCGTAGCGTTTAGCGCTCTGTTCTCCCTGACTACCCTGCTAAGGATAACTCATGAAGTTAAGTTTTATAAAATAATGGCATTTTTTGTCAAGGTCTTAATATTAATATTTTATACAATTAATCGAGATCGTTTCCATTGTTTAAGAATAAAAAAATGATGAATATTTTATATTACCTTAGCGATAGTAGCCCCTGTGTAATTAGCATCGTACTCTGATGTTACCGGTGGCATAGTGGTCGGGGTGGTGCAGGTCGGTATCGACATATTAAGCAATGTCTCATTCAGTTTCCTCGTTAAATTCGTTTCGAACTCACCAGCTAGACCCGCTATAATTTCTAAAAGCCTAGGAATATCTAATTCAGCGGATTTGTTCGATTTTCGCGTAGTAAATTCTGTTGTTTCTATTGTAGTGTCTACTTCTGTATCAGTAGTATCAAAATCATCAACCATAACTGTATTCCCTACTCTCTCACTTCCTGTTTGTGTGGACAAATCCATTAAAAACTCATCAGATACAGTCACGGTGTCAGGTATTTCAGTCATTGTTTCTGTAATTTCTGCGGGTAATGTTGATATTGTTGGTGTTTGCGAAATTGCTGTAGTTGTTTCAACAACAGTTGTTTCGATAGTTATTACTTCGGTTGTTGTAGCTTTGGGTGTTGTGACTTGAAAATATTTTGTTTCAGGGGGAGAAGTTTCAGACTCAGTAAACTGTAATGTAGTCTTTGATAATAGATTTTCTTCAGGTGTTGTACTAGGTAGGGTATCTTGATATGGTTTCGAATGAGGCACTGTAATGTCATATGTAGTAGGTTCCATCTGTCTACGATATGAAGGTTGCTCTTCTTCTTTATTTTCTTCGTCATAATTTATATGTGCATCAAGTTTTGATCTTATTCCTTTATTTTTAGGTATTGGGCTTAAGCTTTTCTTGTGTTTTTTATTTTTCTTTTTAGATTTTATTTTGTATTTGTATAGATCTGGTAAGAGCTTTGTGAAACGTGATTGATTCAAGAAAGATAATTCAAAAACACTGGCATCATATGTTGGCGTTTTAAAGTTTTCATCTTTTAACGTTGTATATGGTGTAAACGGATGTTCAGCTTCCATACGAGAAAACAATTCTTTTATGGCTCCTATAAAAGTTGTTAATAAAATATTAAAATGTTACTTTAGCCGACTTTTTAGAATAAATTATATAAATAAAAAAAATAGGATAAAATCTTTAGTATAATGTGACATATTATGAATTGCTATATTTTCGACTTCTTTACTTTTAGGCATGTTACACACATTTTATCCTCTCACACATTACAAATATGTCAATAATAATTGAAAATACATTCATAAGCATTCATACACATATAACACCCATATAACACTTCATAAAGTATTATTCAAATTTGAATACCTATGTAATTATTATATATATGATACATTTTATTTAGCTTCACGCTGTATCCTGCACATAGCAGGCAGAGAGAACTTAGTATATGGCTTAGTTGATTAGTTGGTCAGAGCGCTTGGACGTTTTCCAAAGAGGCGCGGATTCAAATCCCGCTACGTTCAAATTTTCATACGTTTTCTGAATAAGTATTTTTCTTTCCTAAGTGTTAATAACACTTCAAAAATGTTTAAAAATAATATACCTTTAACTTCTTTAATTTCGGACAAGCTTAAGGCTCTAGTGATCATCTTCTCTTGGAATCTTAACGCTTTGTTTCCTTCCGATTCATCTATTTTACTGTTTGTGGTTGTTTGTCCTATAATCCATATTAGAATTAAATAAAACGTAAGTGTAGCCAAAATTCCTTAATGACTGTTTTGGACAGGCTAATACAGGACTGGAAGTAGTAATCAGTAGCAGCGTTAAAGCAGGATCACGGATTAAGTTTTAAGGATCATGAATCACGGATTAAGACTTAAGTCCTAGGTGTAAAAATTAAGTATCAAGTATCAAATATCAAAAATCAAAGAGCCAAGGGTCAAGGAACAAGGATCAAGGACCAAAGATTGCGGATTAGGAATAAATAATTAAGGCGGTGTAAGGTTTAAGAAGTAAGATTATATAAATATTAAAATAGAGTATATATTGCCATGAAATAATCATATTAGAAGGACTCTTTGTTCTATAACCATATCGACTAGAATGCAAGAGGTTCTCAAATAAAACAAAACACAGACAGATAACAGCTACAGAGATGGTAACAACGTAAATAAGTTGCAACAAGCGTATTTAAATTATACGAGGGTACAATACAAATGTATGGCTTAGTGGTCAGAATGCTTGGATGGTAAACGCGAAGAGGCGCGAATTCGATTCCTGCTACGTTCAAATTTTTGTTTACCTACCATAATCATAGTACGTATAATAATCGACGTCGTCATCGTCCAAATCCTCCAGCTCTTCAAAATCATCGTAAGCCACAATTTCACTTAAAACAAGAACAGCACTAATAATTTGTACCCAGAACATTTGTCCCGGAGACCACAGAAAAGGGGGAATTACTTATAATTTTTTTCACATGATCAAAATCTGTGCACCACAATCGTAATTTAGTATGACGTTTCTTGAAAGATATTATTAAATAAAAAGAAATTTATTAAGGATGTTGCTTGTAATATAAAAACTTTTTGTGAGTTTTAAGTTCTATTTATTTCTTTTGCTTCCCACTGTATCCCGCATGTGGCAAGGTAGGCAGAGGGAACCTAGTATTAAGGCACTTCCTTCCCGACTGTCCGCCCAGTTATTTTATTTACAGAATTTACATGCTGTACAGCTGCAAAACAACGGTTTCTTTTGTAAAATACCTTTTTATCTAGTACACCCCTTCACATGTCACTAGCTTATTCTCTCTTTTACCCCAAGGTTGCCTGGAAGAGATCGCTCACTTAGCGATAAGGCCGCCTATTGTGCTATCCAATGTATCATAGTTTAATGATCAATATGTATATGTATTATTTGGTGTACAATAAAGAGTATTTTACTTACTTAGAATTCAATAAGTATGAAATATTAAATAATCTTTTAAGAGAGCTAAATAACCATTTCCAGTATGACAAAGAGTAAAGATGAAGGTCTGAGTAAGAAACAATTAGTATAAAGAAACAAGTATTTTTACATACGTACAAATATTTATATTATAGTGGCATAGTCTAGGGATTCAAATCTAGAGATAATTTGCTCGAGTGACCTGGGCTCCAGTGATTTACTGGTTGAATGAAAATGTACTTTACGCTGAATTCTGGAGGCTGAGTGAGCCTTACCTCGATAACAGAGCAAATAAATGAAAATATTAAATATTTTATTTCCTCAAGTCGGAATTGAACCCACAACCTGCCGCGTTTACAGTGACACGCCACGACTGGCTTAAAATCTCTGATTTTGGGTTTCTTTCTTTTTTTTTTGTTATAATAATTAATTTTTTTCACAAAATAAACCGACACTTTGATTTTGTTAAACAAAAATAATTAAAATAAATTTTATAATTATGAAGTCGATGTCAAGCTAATGCTACAACAACCTTACTACAATATCGAATTATACTAAGCCTATTTGATTCACTTCGCACCGACTTCAAAATTATATATTTTTTAAAATTATTTTTGTTTAACAAAATGAAGGTGCGTTTTACTTTATGTAAAATTATTT
Source organism: Heliconius himera (assembly GCA_021202915.1). NCBI lineage: Eukaryota > Metazoa > Arthropoda > Insecta > Lepidoptera > Nymphalidae > Heliconius > Heliconius himera. Next base: position 52,594 of record JAJHJA010001168.1, on the reverse strand, counting down.
TTTACTCTTTAATTCGTTGTTAGAAATCGATTTTTTTTGTTAAAAGTTAATTTATTTTAAGAGATGGGTAGACACCTTAAAAGGATGCTTCTCAATTTAGTGGTTGTCCTATCATCTATATAAAAATTCAAAATTAATTAGGTGATATTTTTGTGCATACATAAAAAGTAATTTTGTGAACTGAGGGCATCCCCTTCATCACCAAACTATCCTTAAAGTGTATCCTTTCAAATAAAAAAAAGAATTATCGGAATCGATTGGCGTGTTATTGAGTTATTCGTCCATTTGTCGCGTATATATCTAAGGCAAATTTAAGACATGTGACCATTTTCAGAAATCGACTAAAGTTCTGAGATAACACGCATAAAAAACAGTCGAATTGATAACCTCAGTTTTTTACAGAAGTCGGTTAAAATCTGGGGTGGTCACCAGACTATTTCCAACGTCCATGGTCAAAGTAATGTTAAGATTCTAAATTGGAATAGTCTACATCACACTCTTTTATTGAGCATACCACTTGTTTGTTTTTTCATTTTGTCATATTTGCCGTCACTAGTTTGAGCACCTACCTAATTATTACCGTTTTGACAATTATTTTAATTTACTTATTTTGTACTTGTGTGCTTGAATCGAGCGAAATTTATGCCTATATAAAATATGATAATTTGAATAAACCTCAACTAAATCTTATTTACAAAAACAACATGTTTATAGGGAAAAAATATAAATTGCAGTTAGAATTTATTTGAGCCGCTTTGCACAATAAACACATTTGCGGAATGCCTCCGTATCACAGTAAAAGTTTGGTGATAACACTAAATTAGCTATAATAGGCTGAATGCGGAAGCTGGCTGAATAAAGTGATGCCTTTGCCTCTATCCGCGACAACATGGCGCCGGTCCGACGGGCGCCGAATTTTCCCGCGCGCGACCTCAAAATGACATAACGTAGAAAACTCTGCTAAAACGAATTGAATCTTATTTTCATAACTTTTAAATATATTTTGCCTTTTTGTACATAATATTGACTTTTATTCACTGCGTTTTGGGTGGCTTTTAGTTGATTTTATACGAATTTCTGCTTGATTTGGGTATCTATAAGGTTTCGTTTCCTTTAACGTAGAAAAGAAAATTTGTATTGACTAATGTTTTTCGCGGCGAAGTCGTGTCTGGGTGGCGCCAGGATCTTACAAGGTATTTTCTTGCGATTTTCTGCCTTAACCCTAAATAATAAAGTCGAAATTTGTAAACATAATCGTTGTATATTAAGATGAAAGCTTCAGTATATACTTGGTATATAAGAAAGTGTCGTCTGCCTTTAAAATATCTATTTTCATTTGTAAGTTGTGTTGAGAAGAGATGAATTGTTGCAAAGAAAATTGTTTTCGACATTTTAGATGGGCTTGTCAGTTGGGGGACGATTTTAGAAATATTTTTTACATTTTTAAAGTGTTATTCCACACTTAGGAAAGAAAAACATTTTAGAAATACTTTTGATATGTTATATGTTAACAGCCTTAGAATGCTGTTTGTTCGATCGATGGGTGTGAACAACATGCTGTTACCCGATTGAAGTCCATGCAATTAAAGTAAATAATAATTAAAATCTAAATTAAATACAATAATTTATTAAAATGGATAAAAATAAATGATTAATAAATCTAAATAATTATTTATTAATACTTACATATAATCAGAAGTAGTATCATATATACGTTAATCAAGCACACAGCAGTGTAAGCAAAGAGAACCTAATGTTAAGACACTCCATTTCCCACTTTCCGCCGAGTTCTGTAGGCATCGCGTCTTGAGTAGCGGAACTCAACTCCGCGCTTTACCTCGACACCAGAGCGAAGAAATGAACCATGGCGGTGCCAGGTATGGTGCTATCAGATTTTTTGGTATAAATTTAGTTTTTTCCTGAATGGGAACTTACTTTTAAGATAGTCATGGGAACTTACTTTTAAGATAGTCATGTTATTCCTCATCTTCTTTTATTTATTCTAGTTAAAACATTTAAACCTTATGTTATATACAGGTGTAACGCGATCGACTGATCAATGGTTGTCTATGAATAGAGGACTTCAGTTCCTATCCATTTCGCAGCCATGTACGTTAGCCGATTTTCAGTTATTTGGCAGACGTTGAAGAATTTGTTTTTTTGGAAACAATCAATTTTTTCCTCAAGATTGCTCAATATTAGGCCTTTTATATAACGTAATATGTCAAAAGTATTGGCATATAAATCTTGAAAATAACATTGACACAAAAAATATTTTTAAATAAGCAAATTTCTTTCGAAAACTTTCAAAGGCTGTAGCGAAAAAAAATATTAGTAATTTTAAAAACTACTACTAGTATTAGGATAAAATAATCTCCTAAAGTTTAATAGGCGCAGTTCGATGAAAACAAATGTAAAACATGTACTCGAATCATAAAACAGTAAAACATTGTTATTCTTATTATGAGAATTGACTACATTTAAATCGATTTTTTAGCATATTTACAAAAGTGTAAGCACTTTTTACCAGTCTACTATAAAGATATATTTTTTATTGAGTACCAATATTAGGATATTTTAAAGTCATCCCAGTACAGGCCGTAAATTGACTAATGCACTTGGGTGGTGATTAATATTAACTTTCACACGCTGTGGAAAGAATATTATACAAGTAATTTTGTGGTACTTTCTATTTTAAGAAATACATATGTATGTAAGGAATAGGTAGGGGAGAGGGGGGCACATTCGAACGATTTTTAAACTTTGTGTCAGATCTAAAAATTCTACAGTTTTTAACTTCTTTACTATTTCACAATGCTTAGTCCAACTATTGTGCCACACAATCGTAGCATCATATGTAGAAAAATATATAAGGTAAAGGTGCAATATCAACTTTAGTAGCAGTAGTCAAATGTTCAAAGCTGCCCCCCTTGCGGGGTAGCTTTGAACATATATGGGGCAGTTTTGAACCATCATCGAATTCAATGAAATTAAAAAGCTTTTAAGTAATTTTATCAATAAACTTAACATTAGAAACGATGGAGATCAAATATCAGTACCATGTTAACTGAAAAACATAATATACCTAGTTTAATATTGCGATTGTACTAGTACTAATGTTAAATAACTTTAATATTATTAATAGACTTTAAAAAAACAAAAAAGTAGCTTTGGCTTCGTAGAAGTAATTAACATTATGGGATCAATCATAGAATAAATCTAATATTATGAAAATAAAACATATGAGGCCGGTCGTGGCGCAGCGGCACGAGGTGTGACTGCAAATCGACTGGTTGTGGGTTCGATCCCCACTCGAGGAGATGAAATATTTGCTTAAATTTATATTTCCATTTCTTCGCTCTGGTGTCGAGGTTAAGAGCGGCGTTGAGTTCTGCCACTCAACACGCAATGCCTCCAGAAATCGGCAGAAAGTGGGGAACGGAGTGTCTTAACACTAGGTTCCCTCTGCCTACCCTGCTGTGTGCGGGATACAGCGTGAAGCTAATTTTTTTTTTTTTTTTAAAACATAATATTTTTTAAATAAACAGCTTACTACCTTAATTTGAACTTAGAAAAATTAAATTTAAAGGAAAACATGAATGTAGTACGTGACGTAACCAGCTACTAAAATTGGGGGAAGTAGTCTACGTAAGAAATAAAAATTAGCTTCACGTTTTATCCCGCACACAGCACGGCAGGCAGAGGGAACCTAGTGTTAAGACACTCCGTTCCCCACTTTCTGCCGAATTCTGGAGGCATTGCGTGTTGAGTGGCAGAACTCAACGCCGCGCTTAACCTCGACACCAGAGCGAAGAAATGGAAATATACATTTAAGTAAATATTTCATCTCCTCGAGCGGGGATCGAACCCACAACCAGTCAGGATCAATCATAGAATAAACCTAATATTATGAAAATAAAACAAAATATTTTTTAATAAACAGCTTATTACCCTAATTTGAACTTAGAGAAATTAAATTTAAAGGAACATGGATATAGTATAGTGACGTAAAGAAAAAAATTGTACAAGCTACTTTTTTACTATTCATAGATGATGAAACATTCGCTAAAATGGAGTCTCCAATATTTATTAAGTGGTAGTCTAATTCCATTACGTAGTCTTCATACGCACAGGTATCAGTATCTTCATTCTCGTCACAGTAAATTGTCACTTCCTCTTCTGATTCCAAATGCATTTTTGAGTCAGTTTCTTGTAAAGAAAAGTTCAGTTTAGTTTTGTTTTTTTTTCGCGGTATTTTGTTATATATAATAATATTCAAAACTGCCCCCCTTATTTTGTTCAAAGCTGTCTCAGTGGTATTTGAAAAATTAAAAACGTTTTTTTTTCAAGTAAAAGTTTAAAAATTGTATTAATTTCTAGTTTATTGCATGATATATGAAAAATTCTAACTAAAAGAGGAAAAAATAAAACCATATACCATGAGTTGGATCCCTGCGATCCTTATGCGTTTATTTAAAAATGTATAAAATTTTACTCAAAATCAAACACTCCTCGTAACTCAACCACGGGCTCTCATATATCAGCGATGACAAGTGACACGTGTGCAGATTAGTGCTGCCACTACTCAAAAAAAATCTAACAAAATTTCTTTTTAAAATAGCTCTGTTAACACATATTTTCAAAGGTGCCCCTGTTCAAAGCTACCCCCCTCTCCCCTACTAAAAGTTTCATTCAGATAGAATAACGAAATAAACTTAAAATGTACTTAATCTTCTTGAATTAAATTTAAGATTTTTTGTGAATTTTTTTCTGGTCCTTCGATTTTAATAAAAAAATACTCTTAAAGTACTACTTGTGCCTGATTTTGATACATAATAATTATAAATTATGTTAAATGACGGAACTCAACGCCGCACTTTGAATATCAGAAAGCGCTGTCCCACTACGCCATGACTGATAAATATGAGGTTGCCAAAAAAAGAAAACATGTTAAATATAAATATAAGCTTTAGGACTCTATACCTACAGAAATGATTTATGATTGAAATACGATGCCATTGATTGAAGGTCATTGAGACAATCGTGGGCCTTTAGTACGACATATCATAATATTGAGTGCTCGGAGGAAAATAGAGAAAGAAGTGTCTTTATACAGGGTCCTGCCTACTCCACGGGAAAAGATGTGAACAAAAGAGTTAAAAAATTAAGCAATTAAACGAATATGTCTTGTTCAAAATATAATTATCAATAGATATTAGCATTCTCAGTCAAAATCTCGCCAAGTAAACTCAGAGATTGTAATTTCAGTTACCTATGTATTTTGTAAATAAAATTAATTGAAAACAACTATGGCGTGGTCTGGTTAAATGTGATTTTACGCGATTTATCCTCAAAGAATTGATTTATTTCATTTTTTCACTGTGGTAACTATAATTACAGCGACGTGGAGTTCCGCCGCCACTTAACACATAGTTTTTTAAAAATTTGGGCATAAAATAGAAAACGGAGTGTCTTTCTTATTTATATTGGATACATCTTGAAGATAAAAAAGTCGATCTAGGTTCTTGAGTTTTAATGTTGAGTCGCTAAAAAAAGATTCAGAATTATTCTATTTTCTATTAATTTATCTATTAAACAAATCACCTATTGGTCTAAGTATACGTCTCTATAATAGTATTCCGCAACGTGTTCTAAATTTGCCACTGCAAAAACTTAAAGTAACTGTAAAAACAACGTTGGTTAGGAAAGCTTATTATATTAGATTATACTGTCCAAGAATTTTTAAAGGATATTTTTTAATTTGATTTTTTCCTGCAGAATACTGGTAGCTACCATTGTATTAAACAATAAAATTGTAACCTCAATTTTGAATAGAGCAACCGTTGAGTTTCTTTCCGGCTCTTCTCAATGGAATTGCTTTTGAACCCGATAAGTAGCTCATATTCATTTGACGATTCGAAAGTGCGCAGAGGCTCAAAGTGTGACTGTAAAATCTGACTCTGACTGGTTGTGGGTTCGATCCCCACTCGAAGAAGTGAAATATTTATTTACATTTATATTTTCATTTCTTCGCTCTGGTGTCGAGGCAAAGCGCGGCGTTGAGTTCCGCCACTCAGCATGCAATGCCTCCAAAATTCGGCGGAAAACGGGGAACGGAGTGTCTTAACACTAGGTTCCCTCTGCCTACCCTTGCTGTGTGCGGGATACAGCGTGAAGCTGATTCGTAAGTGCTTGTAAAATTGTTGAACATTCTATAAATATCATTTGAATATCTACTTTCTTAATAAATATTTTACGCTGAATAAATCAATAAACATTTTTTTTTCTTATAAATCAATATATTTTAGTGATTTTCAAGAAATAATAATGAATCTTAATATCTTTTACAATTTATTTAAATACTTACAAAATACTTTTTTTCTTCTACAGACTTTTACAGATTCTTCTCGTTTGCTTTCCGCCTACAGATTTCTAATTAAAAAAATGAAACAATTATTGTAGGCATTTATATTATTTTATACCAGGTATTTCCAAAAATGTTTTTTAAGTTGATTTATGTACCATCTGTACGAGTATATAGGATCAGTTTCCCCTTTAAAGTTTTGTGCAACGCCATCTCGTATGAAGTAGCAGAACTAATTGAAAAATATTAGAAACGTTCGGTCTACAACACGCAGTCTCTCAATATGCGAATAGATGACAACAAAATGGTTTTTCTACATTATAGATACTATATATATTAGAGGCCAGTCGTGGCGCAGGGGCAAAAAGTGTGACTGTAAAATCGACTGGTTGTGGGTTCGATCACCACTCGTTCATATGAAATATTTATTTACATTTATATTTTCATTTCTTAGTTCTGGTATCGAGGCAAAGCACGGCGTTGAGTTCCGCCACTCAAGACGCCTCCAGAACTCGGCGGAAAGTGGTAAATGGAGAGTCTTAACATTAGGTTTTCTCTGCCTACCCTGGTGTGTGCGGGATACAGCGTGAAGCTGATTGGATTTGATTTGATTAGATATTAACGGGGTGATGATGTCATTCGTAGCGCATGGGCACAATCGTATGACTATAAACGGAGGAAATAAAATACTTATTAAAATTTATAGTTTCATTTCTTCACTCTGGTGTCGACGAAACGCGTAGCGTTCCAGAACGAATTCTGCCGCCGCCGAAGTGGAAAATGGAGATCGACATGTCTTACCACTAGCTAGGTTCTTTCTGTGACTGACGTGAAGCTGATTTAGTTTAATTTTTTAATGTGTAGGTACTAAGTAGTATTTCGGAAAAGCATAAGAGAAACTGAAATGTTTTGAAAAAAATATACTTATTTTTAAATTTTCGCACGAATTCAAGACATTATGTGGTAATTTGAAAAAAAGGAAATAAATGACAAAATTTTTTTGTATCAACAAGTACAATAAGGACACATTTAATGTATCAATAAGTAATATTTTCAATAAGGATAATACGGCGACGCCTTCCAAAAGGCAATGTTAAGTGTTCTATAATTTCTATCGAAATCCTTCAGAAACTGTTTGTCTTCTTCCTTCAATTGAAAATCAAAAATCTCGAAGTTTTGCTCGATGTGCCCTTTATCCTCTGCTTTTGGTATGGGGACGACACCTAGTTCATACTGCAAGAAAAATAAGAATAAAAAGAACATTAAAATGAAGTGGAGACCATCGCGGCTTAATTCGATGGTAATGGTGTTAGTACATTCGTTTTTCTGTAAGAGTTTAACCAAATATAAATAATAAAAATATTGGAAGCCGCCGTGGCAGTTAATTCTAAGCTCCTGAGGTCTTATGGATCCTCAGGAGCTTGGAATTATGATAATTTACCACTCCGGTGGACGGAAAGTCTCCGTAGTCTTTTAACAATATGTGCCTTATGAAAACATGTTGTTAAAAGAATTACTTAAGACAATTTATAGTAACACTTAACGACGTTATTTGTATAACAGTGTTCTTTATTCAATTATCAACTAATCCCTCCTATATTTTTCTCAATTTAAATCAATATTGACTTACCAAATATCTAAGATTTAACTGAGGCACAGTCTTCCCATACTTCTTGGCCATTGCAACAAGTTCAGCATCAGCAACCCTAGGAGGTGGAGACAGAGAAATGGCTTTTGAAGGGAACAGAGATCCAAAAGGAGTATAGCCCATAATTGCAATTCCATGTTTTTTGGCATATTCTCGTAGGCAGTCCTGCTGGATGTTTAAGTTAACCTGGAGGTAGATGACCACAAAATTGGTTAAAAATGTAATTTAAATGTTATGTTTAGAGCCCATAACATAAACAATAGAAAAAGAAGCTTATTCCCAAAGCTCCTTTTAGTTACTTAGTAAATGTGAATAGATAAAAAAAATATTGTAAATTAAAAACTAAGGACTGTCTTAGAAAAAGTATCAAATATAAATTTATAAGTCAAAAAAATCATCTCAACATTGAATACCGCCAGTATCGCCTATTAGAGCTATCAGGGTTTATCTATCCATAAATAAAAAATCGATCAAGTTATTGTTAAAATAATATTATCATCAAAAATATTTTATTTTCGTGAGGAAATCTTGTAAGTGATACGCAATTCGTATGGGAACTCGAGCTGGTTATATGGGACTCGCGGACCGGGAGATATGGCTTCAATACATCCCACCCATTAATTCAACGTGCTTCTCGACCCATATTGGCCGTAGGACACGGGAACTATAATCTTCTTGAGTGGCGGTGTTTCTCGACGGCCTCCTTAGAATAGATTAGTTTATATAGAATGCGGGAACCTGAACGCGCACACTAGGGCCAGGAAACTATGCGATTACCCTTCCCAAGCTAATCACCCACTGACGTGTTTTAAAAGACAGGGCGGCCCTCGATCCTCAAAAAGACATACCTCAACTTGTAACACAGCAGGTTTTATTTTACTGTGTCGTATGAGACGGTCCAATTGTGGTCGGTTGAAGTTGGCCACTCCGATGGATTTCGCCAGTCCAAGTTTCTGCGCCTCGACCATTCCTTTCCATGTCTCCAGATAATCAATGTCAGATAAGCTGAAGTTCGACTGAAAATAATATGTATAATATATTTTAATTGGATGTCTAAAAAATTGTTTTCAATTGTGATATAATTATTTTTTCAGCCTTGCCTGGAAAAAATATAATATCCTGCTTCGTAGTAGTAAATTTAAAATATTACATGTTGAGTAACAAAACTCACCGCCGCGCTTTGTTTTACCCTATGCTAAGGGGAAAATGAAAATAACTTAAATATAATGATTTACCTGAGTAGTGATAGAAACTATAACATTGTATCACAATAACCTTGGTTACTCTCGTAAATTACCAAAGATCTAAAAGTTTTATCTTTACAGAATAGAAGTCTTTATAGAATAATATTTTTAGTTCCAAAAAAAAAATCAGCTTCACGCTGTGTCTTGCATACAGCAGGTTAGGCAGAGGGAACCTAGTGTTAAGACTCTCCGTTCTTCATTTTTCACCTAATTCTGGAGGCGTTGCGCGTGTTGAGTGACGGAACTGAACGCCGCGCTTTGCCTTGACACCAGAGCGAAGAAATGAAAATAAATATTAAAAAAATGAAAATAACATTTAAATAAATATTTCATTTCCTCGAGTGGGGATCGAACTCACAACCAGTCGTGATTAAAATTACACACCTGTGCACCTGCGCCACGACTAGCCTCTAAAAATAAATAAATACTTACAAATAATGAAATGGGCCAATGTATGAGATAAAGGTCGACGTAGTCTAAGTTGAGCTTATTGAGCGACTCACGCAGCGCAGGCACTACGTCTTGAGACTCGTGCCTGTCATTCCACAGCTAGAAAAAAATCATAATTAGTATTCTTATTTTTTATTCAAAAAAACCTTAAAGTAGCGTCTGGCTGGAAACAATGGTTGTGGGTACGATTCCACAATTGAGACCAAGTCCGGCGATGATTTCCGCCACTCAACACGTATTGTCTCGAGAATTCAGCAGAAAATAAGGAACGGAAGTGTCTTAATGAGTACATAGTATCTTATCTGTAGTTCCCCAGATTCTTTTTGCCTACTCTGTTTTGTGTGGGATACAGAGTGAAATTTAAAAAAATGAATCTACAAAATTTGTTCATTAATGATACTTCAGTACCTTTGTAGTAACAAACAGATCTTCTCTCTTCACAACACCTTCAGCTATTTTATTTTGTATCGCTCGTCCCACCTGAAATGTAAAGATTAAGTTTGATTAAACTTGATAAATTTTTAGCCCTCTGTTTTTCAACCCCCTTCCCCCTATTCCTACGCTCATGAATAAAACTGTTGCATTTACAATGAGAATCATTTTAATATAATTTTAATACCATTTATCATTTCAATACACTTTACTCATTGTAGACCAAAATTTACTGCTGTCATATTTTAATGACCTCTAGAAATTAAATTACCTAAACTTTTGGACAAATCTTTATCTAAAGAGGACTAGTTTTTAGGGTTACTTAAGTAAAAATTTAATAAATGTTAAAGACCACGTGGCTGTATTATTTGGTCAACGCGGATACGTAGCAGTATTCACCAAATAAATACAAAAAAAATCGAAAACGAAAGTGAACTTGCGACCACCTCGAAGTGTTACCTGATCTTCAATAAAATATATTGATGCAGTATCTATGTGTCTGAACCCCACATCTATGGCAGCTTCAACAGCTTTTTCTATTGAATCATTGGTGACTGGCGTTAGTCGTGGTATATTTTCATCACCCTTAAAGAATAAAAATATTTTTCCTATAATTTTAACCATAACTTTAATAATTTTAAAATAGTCATTACATTTATCTGAGTGTTAATTTTTTCTTTTTTATTAAATACTTTACTAAAATCATAACAAAAGGATTTAGAAGGCGCAAGTTCTCTTTTTATACAGACTGTGTTTTTGTCAGCACCACTTTAAATGAAACCACAGTTTTAACTACTCTATAAAAGATAGACTAGATTAATTTCTTTAGGTATGAGTTTAAAATATTTTACCCTATATGTATGCTGTTCCCATAAAAATAGCGCTGACGCTTTCACTCTGTATAAAAGTTTCGTAATATATTTCTTAATTTTATTCCCAACATTCAATTCAAGATTTGAATATGCAAAACTGGTGTTTACACCAATTTTTAAGATGTTAAAAAATATTAAATAAGCCATAAGTTTAGAAAACCTATAAGAAAAACTCAGGACGTACTTACCGGCACCTGTCTCTCGGAACCCAACCAAGTTCCGAATGCCAGATTTGGCATGGAGTTTTCATCGTTGAGCTTCACTAGAGGAGCTTTAGATTTGCCGCATTTACTTTCAGGAACATTCTAAAAAAATACACCATAAATTGAAGAAAATGATTGTGTTTCACGCTGTATCCCGCATGTAGCAGAGTTGGCAGAGGAAATATGGCTCTTCATGCTCTAATGGACTCATGTGATCATTCATGACGTGCTACATCCACACACATGCGATCAGCCGTCCATACATGTGATCAGCTATCCGCACATGTGATCTTTCATCCACACATACTTTTATGATCTGAAATCAACACACGAGATCTCACATCCATATATGTGATCTGATATCAACACGTAAGATCTCGTAATCTATATTTCAGCTCAATCGGACGCTAGGAATGGCTTGAGCTTCCAAGATTTCAGATAAACTAACACATGTACCTACTAACACGGCAAGCCAAGTCCACATTATTCTATATGCAAGTCCACATTATTCTATATGCAGAATGTTCTCACTTTGCTTTACAACAGGCGACTGATAGCTAGGCACTGGAAGCTAAGGATGAAAAAAAACAACATAATTATATGTTATTTTTTATTAGGTTCATATAAATGAGTTGCGTATGTATATCTATCACGACGTTAGTTTATTGTGTAGGCTAATTCTAAGAAATGTCTGTGCTGTACTGTTAACGTTGTTGGTTCAGTTTCCATTGTATTTTTATTTTAATTTATTCGCTTTGCTAACTAGACAAGATGTTGAGTTAAGTTGCGTGGAGGAGGAATCAAACCTACTGCTGTTGCTTTGCCAGTTAGCTAATAGGGCCTCATAATATTGACGGCCATAACGGCCTTATATTCTTTACGGAGACTCCGAAAATTAAAAAATCTTTCACGCCTCACAAGTATGTATACCAGCTGTACCTATGACTTTGTCAGCACAAATTCATATAAGCTATCTATTTATGACCCGATTGAGTTAAACAAACAGTAAATAACATAACAGCACTTAAATCTGTTAAGCCGTTTCTGAGATTAGTGTGCACAATCGCACAGGCGTTTATCTGAGACGAAAATTTTAAAAATCTTTGTTTTACAGCTAAAATTATAGATTTTTTCATATATTTCCCGTACACAGACAGCGACGATCACCGTTGCATTTTAATATATGTTTAGATGAGACAGACCAATATAATATATAGTAAATATATAAGATAAACATCCTTAACATTTACCCATTCACTTCTGTCAGGGTCAGATGTGCCTTCACTTGTGAACATCGCAAGAATTTGATTGTAATTTAAGCCTCAGATACTTGCCGCGTTGTTTACATCTATACAGTCTATATAGTAAATCTATATAGTAAATTTGTAACTGATCGCTGCTCGTGCAGGGAAGACGTATGAGAAAATACTGTTTTGAGGGCAAGTATTAATGTAATAAAACCTAAAACAATGATTTTTTAAATTGTGTGTTGAGTGGCGGAACTCAACGCCGCGCTTTGCCTCGACACCATTTAAATATAAGATTCATTAGAAAAAAAGATCCCTGCAGATTTAAGCAATGGGATCTCCATCTTTAGTGTTTTTATATATTACATAACCTAATGACCTACTAAAACAATTAAAAAAATTACACAGTGACTTCAAGGTCGTCACTACAAGAAGATTTATATTTTTTTTGTTGTTACTATATATTTTGTTCTAAGAACTTTGAAAACCTAAATCACTCGCATCTATTAGCGTGCAGAGAGTTTACTTGGTCATATCAGAATATTCACTGCACATCCAAAAAAAAGTCACATGTACAAGATATCAAGGAACAAAACCATTGTCGATCAAGATCATATAACAAAAACAACCATAACGAGTAAGTCACTCAAGAAAGTGGTGATGAGATTTCAAATCACCATGTTACCATCAATTATGTGCCATGTGATCCCGGCCTAGAATAGGATCATCCTAGTACTGGTGGTGTCGTAAGAGGCGACTAAAGTACGTGTGGTAGAGTCACGTCGCCAGCAATGGCAACACGCATGGGCAGTCTCGACCGGATCATTACCACCCCCGGCATTTAAAGCCAGCCTTAAGTAGTGGTTTTATGCCACTGCGTTTCGCATCAGGTAATGCCGGGCTCCGGCATCTAACCCACCTTAAAGACCGGCAACGCACCTGTAGATCCTCTGTTATTGCACGGGTTCCTGGGCGGCGGTAATCACTTACCATCAGGTGACCCGAACGTTTGCCTTGACTCTTGCATAAAAAAAATCACCAATAAGGGGACAGAATCACTGAAGTTGCCAAGCGAGACCCGAAGGGCGGAAACAGCCAGAAGTACTCTCCCACCTCAGCTCCCCACACCACTTACCTCAGAGAAACAATCAAAAGATATTCAATCAGTCAGATTATTGATGTTTTTATTTGGTATATCAGTGATTACAATAAATATTATTACACACAATATAGAGCGGCAGATTTGTAAAAGTTAAAAGTTCCATATTGGAGATTAAAATAAAGATTTTTGGCTGGAAAGTGGATTTCCACATGTACGTAAATAGTAATTATACTTCATTTATTTTTTAATACAGAAGTCGTAGTGATTATACGTGTATTTGAGAAGGAATTTAGCATAATAACAATTAGTCGTCTTAATAAAAATATATTTCATTATATTTTTGAAATAATTTCGCGGTAATTACACTGCGATTCTTTTGAAGTATGAGATAAAAATAATAACTAAAAGGAATAAAATTGCTACAAACTATTTTCTCTAACAATTCGGTACTGGTATTGTATTGGACAATTAAGAAAAGCTTACTTCAGCCTAAATACAACAATTTTTATAGCATCTTTGAAATTTGTGAAAATGGAGTAAATGTGTAATAAATTTGACTAGGTACAAACAGTAAACGCATCGATAGCGCCATTGATTCTGATCCATTTTCCATATGTATATATGTTATATACTTGTAAATCAATATATTTGGGATTCCAAATTTTGAGATTATTTCTATATAAAGTTTCTATTAGATATGCGAACAAAATTCTTCATCTATACATACGACCCATTACGACGGATTCAAATGACGGCAACCTCTGCTTGCGGCAGTTATTTTACAGGCAATCGTGTGTTATAGTGTCGAGAAAGGAATAAGCTTTAATTTGATGTATAATTCACTTAAAAACATATGAGTGCAAAAAATCTACATTAAGTGAACTGTTTCAATCTGGCAACCATGGGGTTGCTTGCTCTAACTGAGAGATGCGAGGCGATTCTCTTTCAAGTTATGTTGAATACACATAAAAAAAATTGAGTGCAATTCTTCAACAAAAACTAGTTACCATAAATTTAATTGAAGCTGATTGCGGCACAGCTTTTCTAGCCAACCTTAGTATAATCTATTCTACTATAATATCATGTATTATTACTTATGATAACTTTCATAAAAAAAAAAGATAGATACCTGCAGATTTATACAATGTTATCTTAGGGCATCGGTTATATGGTCTTTATACCATATCGAGAGATGACACAAACCGTGTTCAACGATTTTTCGAACGATTCTTCTTGTCACCAATCATTTGTATTACTCGTCTTTGCCCTAGAATGCCTCTTCAGGAAATTTGATTTTAAAAAGTGGCTAGGTTAAGTCAATATTATATTTTTTATAATCTATGTGTAGACACTGCGCGTGTATTGTTTTTATATCATTTCATTATGTATATCTCCATAGTTGTTTTTTTATTTATGTACTAGCGACCCACTCGCGGCTTCGCCCGCTTAAACTACTGAATTATTTATCTAATATACTGAATTGCGTTCCTTAAACAAACGACACAAACAACAGAATACTTAAGTGGTAAAAATCATAAACAACGTAATAGGTAGTCTACCTATTATTCTTTTATGTAAAAATATGAACGAAAGATTGATGAACGAAAGATTGATGATTGATGATTATTCAAAGAGCTCCAAAATATGTGCAATTGTTTCTAAACCTACTTTACTAAAGAGCTAGCATTGATGCATTCTCTAGTCCAGCTCCTTTCTTCTGGCGCTGGGGAACGGCATCAAAGCCATCTATCTGGCCGTGGTCTCGAGCGGCAACCATCAATATGGGTGCATCGTTAGGGGACCCTTTGACCCTAGGACTGTGTACCTGCCCTAGACCAGATTGTATCTGGTACAGAGAGTTTTTTGGTGGGAATGGAAAACTTAAGATTTTCACTTTCTACGCAATTTATGCTTTGAGTACAGGAGTTACGCCACTATGACGCGATTGCGTCATCAATTCTTATTATTCTACCCTGCAACTTATTTGTGAACGATGATATAAAAGGCTGCACGGGCGTTGTACATTCAGTCTTGGCTCTGGTGTGGGTCGGAGCACTACTCGTGCTGCGCCACTGGCTAACCTCGACTAATTGGACAATTAATTATTTGATGAATTAATTGTTATTTTAATTATAAATGTGGTTAAGACCTATTTATAATTATCTACGTGAAGTCTTGGCTCTGGTGTGGTTCAGAGTACTACTCGTACTCTGCCACATAACCTCGACTATTCGGGTAATTGATTATTTAGTTAATCAATTATTATCGTAGTTATGAATGTGGTTAACACCTATTTGTAATTGCTTACTTTAGAAATCATTCAGTTATAAATAACTGAATGTATTGAGCTATGCAAGGTAGTTTCAAATAGTAGCTGAAGGCATAAATGCCACTCAAAGGCACTCAAAGGCTAAAGGCACTCGGGGACACGTTATATACGTGAAACTAATTTTTATTAACAGTAGTAAAATCCATGTAACTGATTAATAACAGTAGTTTTATTTAATATTACTAACACAATATCTATTTATAGTGGCAACAACATGTCAATGTCAATACCTAAACCTTAAAAAAAATATTAATATAATTAAATAAAAAAATTAAAAAATATTAAAAAATAAAAAACAAAATAATAAAAATTAAATAATAAAAAATAAAATAAGAGTTCGGAGAGTTCGGAGAGTTCGGAGAGTTCGGAGAGTTCGGAGAGTTCGGAGAGTTCGGAGAGTTCGGAGAGTTCGGAGAGTTCGGAGAGTTCGGAGAGTTCGGAGAGTTCGGAGAGTTCGGAGAGTTCGGAGAGTTCGGAGAGTTCGGAGAGTTCGGAGAGTTCGGAGAGTTCGGAGAGTTCGGAGAGTTCGGAGAGTTCGGAGAGTTCGGAGAGTTCGGAGAGTTCGGAGAGTTCGGAGAGTTCGGAGAGTTCGGAGAGTTCGGAGAGTTCGGAGAGTTCGGAGAGTTCGGAGAGTTCGGAGAGTTCGGAGAGTTCGGAGAGTTCGGAGAGTTCGGAGAGTTCGGAGAGTTCGGAGAGTTCGGAGAGTTCGGAGAGTTCGGAGAGTTCGGAGAGTTCGGAGAGTTCGGAGAGTTCGGAGAGTTCGGAGAGTTCGGAGAGTTCGGAGAGTTCGGAGAGTTCGGAGAGTTCGGAGAGTTCGGAGAGTTCGGAGAGTTCGGAGAGTTCGGAGAGTTCGGAGAGTTCGGAGAGTTCGGAGAGTTCGGAGAGTTCGGAGAGTTCGGAGAGTTCGGAGAGTTCGGAGAGTTCGGAGAGTTCGGAGAGTTCGGAGAGTTCGGAGAGTTCGGAGAGTTCGGAGAGTTCGGAGAGTTCGGAGAGTTCGGAGAGTTCGGAGAGTTCGGAGAGTTCGGAGAGTTCGGAGAGTTCGGAGAGTTCGGAGAGTTCGGAGAGTTCGGAGAGTTGGGAGAGTTGGGAGAGTTGGGAGAGTTCGGAGAGTTCGGAGAGTTCGGAGAGTTCGGAGAGTTCGGAGAGTTCGGAGAGTTCGGAGAGTTGGGAGAGTTGGGAGAGTTGGGAGAGTTCGGAGAGTTGGGAGAGTTCGGAGAGTTGGGAGAGTTGGGAGAGTTCGGAGAGTTCGGAGAGTTGGGAGAGTTGGGAGAGTTCGGAGAGTTGGGAGAGTTGGGAGAGTTCGGAGAGTTGGGAGAGTTCGGAGAGTTCGGAGAGTTGGGAGAGTTGGGAGAGTTGGGAGAGTTGGGAGAGTTCGGAGAGTTGGGAGAGTTGGGAGAGTTGGGAGAGTTGGGAGAGTTGGGAGAGATGGGAGAGTTGGGAGAGATGGGAGAGTTGGGAGAGTTGGGAGAGATGGGAGAGATGGGAGAGATGGGAGAGATGGGAGAGA
Organism: Heliconius himera; assembly: GCA_021202915.1. Classification (NCBI taxonomy): domain Eukaryota; kingdom Metazoa; phylum Arthropoda; class Insecta; order Lepidoptera; family Nymphalidae; genus Heliconius; species Heliconius himera. The sequence continues at coordinate 35,196 of JAJHJA010001168.1, read as the reverse complement.
TGGGAGAGTTGGGAGAGTTGGGAGAGTTGGGAGAGGTGGGAGAGGTGGGAGAGGTGGGAGAGTTGGGAGTGTTCGGAGAGTTGGGAGAGAGAGTAAATTACTTTGCTCTATTGTCAATAACTTCCACAGCGTACGCGATATAAGGTTTTTTTGGTATTTTTTATACGTTAATCGCCTAATTGTAAAAGAATTTTCCAAATCGGCCCCGTAGTTTCAGGGCCTATTCAATTCAAATAAAGAAACAAAACACCTAATCGGTTGTCTTCATAATGTTTAAATTCGTTATATATTTTGAATAGATTGTCCGATTTTGTTAATGTAAAAAGTACCTGACACATATTGAAATTATCTTTAAGAAAATATCATTTAATAGAAAAAGGATTAATGCAGAGGTATGAATAAAATGGTTTCATTATTGCCGGCACTTTCATCAACTTACTGTAGAACATTATTTTGTTCTATCATCAATAGTTTTCGCAGCGCACGCGATGATAAAATTTTTTAGATCAATTTCTTCACACCTTGGGTTTTTCATTGCATTCATTATTGCATTTTTCTTAGGGATCCCTATTTTTTTTGAAAATGTAATATAGCCTATGTGAGACTGCAGACTGCAGCTTTTTTATTAAAAAGCTGCATCTTCACCGTCCAAATTCTTTCGCTATTGCGAAAGATTTTTTGAAATTGGTCCCTTAGTTGTCGTGTGAAAACAATACAAACATACATACATACAAAAATACAAATCTTACCTCTTTATAATATTAGTATAGATAATATTTGTAAAAAGGTCACAGATTACATCCATTACATTGATTGAATAAAACACATTTTATTAACGGTTTAAAATTTATAGGATGATATCAATTTATTCTTTCATTCCTAATTTTACAACTAAAACGGATAATAGGGAGACATCTTCCAAAGTCCAATGTCGAGGGTCTTGTAGTTCTTATCGTAGTCTTTAAGGAACTCCTTGTCTGCCTCCTCCAGGTGGAAGTCGAAGATGTCGAAATTTTCTTGTATATGGTTCCTTCCTTCAGATTTTGGTATCGGTACTACGCCAAGTTCATACTGAAATTAAAGTAAAAATATATTAGGTACAAAACAACGATTTTTCTTTACACTAGGTTCCCTCTGCCTACCCTGCTGTTTGCGGGATACAGCGTGAAGCTGATTGATTAAAGTAGATTGAGTAAAGTAGACATTAACGTTTTTAGCTGAACTTAAATGCTTATAATACAATATAAGATATTTCTGTAGTTATTCTTTGCTAGATGGCATTATATTACAAAGTTGTTTTATAAGCCACAATTATTTATTATAAAATAAAAGTAGCAAATTCCGACGAAGAATCCGATGTTATTAAAAAAATATAATAATACCCTTTGTATCACAATGTGCTACAAAATGCAATGTTTAGCTGCAATTTAGAAAGATGTGGGCCCGATCTCCTGTGGGAACATTAATTATATTTAAATTATTTCTATTTCGTCACCCTGGTAGACAAAGAAGTGGTAGTAGAGTTGAGTTCCGCTACTCAAGCAATGTTTTAAAATTGAGAAATAGTGTAAAGTGTGCCTTAACCTACTCTATCTCTTCCTTCTTTACCCTGACCTCCTCTACCCTGCAATATAGAGAAAACAACAATAAAGAAAATTTAAGTAAGTTTTCAGTACATACCAAGTATCTAAGGTTGATCTGTGGTACAGTCTTTCCATATTTCTTTGCCATCGCAACTAACTCCGGGGAGTCAATCCTGGGAGGTGGAGAGAAAGAAGCGGCTTTTGATGGAAATAGAGATCCAAACGGAGTGTATCCCATTATGACGATACCATGCTGCTTGGTGTATTCACGGAGACAATCTTGCTGTATGTTAAGGTTTACCTGGTGAAAAATATTGAAAACTATATAGTTTAATAAATGCTAAGTGAGTTAAAATATTATCCTAATATTAGTTTGCTTTTATAGTTTTATCACTCTTAATTGTTTTATATGTTTATCAAAAATTGGACATAACAGATAATTTACCGAGAAAAGGTTGTAGTCTTTACAATGTACATTACATTAATAACACTGTTCTATTGGATAATTACATTAACACTGTTCTAGTGGTCATAGTTACTTCGGGCACCCAGAATGTGTCGTACGAGTATATGTGCTTACAACTCTTAGTTATTTACATTATTTTTGAAAAAATGTAATGTGCGAGTAAAAGCTGGCATTGACCCATCAATCAAATAAAAAAAAAATTTTTTTTTTTTATGGAAAAGACAAGGCAAACGAGCGTGCGGGTCACCTGATGGTAAGTGATCACCGCCGCCCACGACCCCGTGCAACACCAGAGGAGCTGCAGGTGCGTTGCCTGTCTGTAAGGTGGGTTGGGCTCCGGAGCCCGGCATTACCTGATGCGAAACGCAGTGGCATAAAGCCACTACTTCACGCCGGTTTTCAATGCCGGGGGTGGTAATGATCCGGTCGAGTCTGTCCATGCGTGTTGCCATTTCTGGCGACGTGACTCTACCACACGTACTTTAGTCGCCTCTTACGACACCACCAGTACCAGGATGATCCTATTCTAGGCCGGGATCACACGGCTGTGTGATCAAATTTGAACAAATAATTTCTGAGATTACCATGTTCAACTAAACACCGAGCCAACCGCAGTTTCCGTACGAATTTCGAGGATTCTAGGGAAGTATAATTAAAAAAAATGACAAACTTAAGTTTGCAGACACATTCACTTATTTTGTTTAAAATTAACTACAATTATAAATTTGTAATAATAAAATTGGGTGATGAGTAAAAAGGACGTGAACTCACTATTTGTTTGCTGGAAAATGCTCTGTACTGGGTATAATAACATGTATACGGAACCAAATATAAACAAAACTATAAAAGTTCGACGTCTACGATAGGTAAAGAAACCAGAACACCCAAAGATTTGTTGTACGGTTAGCCGGATGGACGGAGAAATCGAGGCAGGCCAATGCTCTATTGGATTGACGGAGTTGAACAAGATCTAAAAACTCTGGGCATTATAAATTGGGAAGAAAAATTCAGAAATAGAAAGATTTTATTACCGTGAGCTAGCGAGAAGTACCCTATAGGATTTGATTACTACGTTTTGATTACGTGGCGAATTTCATAAAAAATGCAACAATACGACATATATATGTTCGTATCTTTCGATTGCATTGACTTAGAAGCTTTATATTTTTCTGTGCTCTAAAGGACTGTGGGCCTATATATTTGATATTAAGTTAACTTCAGCAGCTGCGAGCTCGAGATGAAAGGTTTTGACAAACAGACAGACAGACAACGAATTGATCCTATAAGGGTCCCGTGATTTACTTTTGAGGTACGGAACTCTGAAAAACGCTTCTTCTTTATAATAATAAGTATATATAATATTTTATGTTCGAAGATTTGTCACTATCAAGGCGGAGTTGAGATATTTCTCCAATTTGTCCAAATTTTGAATTATCACTAGGCTAGACTCTCCTTGTTACAATATTCAAGGGACAACGGAAAATTTACCTCAACTTGTAAAACAGAAGGTTTGACTTCATTATGTCTTATGAGGCGATCCAACTGTGGCTGGTTGAAATTGGCCACTCCGATGGACTTCGCCAGTCCAAGTCTCTTCGCCTCTACCATTCCTTTCCACGTGTCCAGATAGTCTATATTTGTTAAACTGAAATTTGACTGAAATAGATGTAAATCATTAGTGACTTTCTATTCTATAATTCTGTTAATTGCTTTTTAAATAACGTATTTGTCATCGTGGCGCAGGGGCACGTAGGGGTGATAATAAACGCTACGGTTGTGGGTTCTATTCACACTCGGGCGAGTGAAATATTGTATAATAGAGGAACGCAGTGTCTTAACAATACTGGCACTGTCTACTAAAGAACAAAATAAAATTATTGTCTTAAAAATATTTAAATATTTCCAATAAAAATCAATATTTACAGATAACGAGAAAGGCCAATGTACGAGATAAAGATCAATATAGTCCAAGTTGAGCTTCGCTAGAGATTCTTGTAGCGCCGGAACAACGTCATCTGTGGCGTGCTTGTCGCTCCATAACTGAAGGAAAAAAATATAAATTTTAGACTAGCGAACATTTTTATTAATAAAACAAACATTTATTGTTAGGGAACGTTTATCCATATGCAATAGAAAAAACTGATTAAAACTGGATTTCTGAGATTATTGTGTTCAAACGCACAGACAAACGGATAAACGTAAAAAAATAAGAAATGGTTATTTTAATTAATATAACATTGATAAATGCCAACAATAGTATATCTTTCATGATATATAATATAATGAATATGATGAATAATATATCTTTCACAAGTAAATACAGATATTGATAAGAAGAAATTACTTAATATTCCATTCACAGTGTAGGTTTCCATTTCTACTAAACAAGAAAAATAATATTGTAATGGAAAATAAAGCAGATAAGTACCTTTGTAGTGATAAACAGATCTTCTCTCTTCACAACACCCTCAGCTATCTTATTACTTATTGCTCGTCCTACCTGAAATGTCGGAACTTTTTTTTAGGACAAAATCAAAAAATAAAATGCCTATTTTATTTAAAAGAAGCCTTATAAGCATTACCCGCTCATTTCTCTATCGTAGTGTAAATCGGACGTAATTAACCTACGCTTCTACATTTTATCACACAGATTTCACTATTTTCTTAACAGCTTTTAAACTAATAGTAATTTAATATTAAGGCACTCCGTTCTCCAGTTACTGCCTAAGTGAGGAGACTTTGTGTGTTGAGTGAGACTCAACACTCCACTTGTTTTGTTTCCAGAACGACAAAATGCATATAATTATTTCCAGGAGTGGAAGTCGCATCCATTACACCGCTGGACCACGACAGCCCCAAATAATGCTTTAAAATAATGCTCAAACCCATCTTGCACCATCTAACACACTATATCTTTAAAGTGAATGTCTTTAAAACAGAAAATGTTACCTGATCCTCGATGAAGTAAATGGATGCGGTGTCGAAGTTTCTGAAACCCACATCTATAGCTGCTTCTACTGCCTTCTGTATCGAGTCACTCGTTGGTTGTATTATCTCAGGAGCTGTATCATCTCCCTAAAAATTTGAATTGCTATATAAAATGGTTAATGGTGGAATGGTTCTGTTTAAGTTATGCGTTTTTCTCCGCTCTGGTAAAATAAGGTGTTCTCGAAATTGAACGCACAATATCTGGAAAGGTTATCTGGTGTAGTACTAACCGGTCTTAGATTTTTCAATCCCAGCCAAGTTCCAAAACCCAGTCGTGGCATGGAGTGACCATCGAGGAGCTGCACTGAGGGCACTGCAAGTTTTTCATTTCTTCCTGGAACATGCTAAAAATAACAAAAACACGTTGGTATATGGATTAGGTATCTATGGCTTTTTGATTACCTCGCTTGGACGATGTCCAAGAGGCGCGGGTTCACGTCTGCAATGTTTAAATTTTTTATACGTTTTCGAAAATATTTGTGCTTAAGTACAACTAGTGTTTCCTCTGGTATCCCCATGCAAATCCTCTCAAAATGAAAATATTTTAAATATGGAACTTTCGTCGAATGGTAAAATTAAATTTACAATCATCGTGTACATCCATACAATTAGAATTATTAAGCGAATTGAACATAACCGACTAAATGGCGAAACGTCACGCTACACTTTATTAAAATGAATATAACTTCACGCTGTATCCCGCATATCACAGGGTAGACAGATGGAGCCAAGTGTAAAGACATTCATTTTATGTTTCACTTCAATTTTATTCTGCGGAAAGCGAAACCTCTTAACTTTAGAATTTCAGGTGCCCTTTCTCTACTAGAAGCTAATAAAAATATAATTCAAACAAAATGATTCCCCAAAATGGATCGAATCCACAATAATAGTGTCAAACACCATGAGGCCATCTTTAAGATAAAAAGAATAAACAATTTAAAAAACGAAGTTAATTAACCTATGCTGAATTATTTGTTCTGAATATTTGGAACTTGATAAATTGAGATAACGTCTCAATGTTACTCTCTGTCTCAATGTTACTTTTATTTAAGTTGTCAAACAAAGTAAGGTTTTGGTATCAAGGTACATCGTATGACTGTAACCGCGGTAGTGGGTTCGATTATCGCTCGAGAAAATGAGAAAGAGTAAAAGAAGCAGGAGGAAACCTCCGTTCATCTTCGAGAACACGATATTAGTGATTTTGAAGAAAGTTCACGTATATTATATTGTAGTCATTTGAATGAACTGAAGGCATTAGTTTGCCTGCGAATGTTATATAGCAATAGCGCTGGTGAGATTCTTGGTCAAAGAATGACATTCGAAACTTGGTTATATAACTCTTGGTTATATGACTGTTGATTAAAATATATATTTTTGAAGCCCTATTATACAATAAAGTAAACAAAATTAAATTGTTAGTGAAGGTTACCTTTATAAATCATAACAGTTAAGTTTAAGTCGTAACTAATTCAATACAGAAATAAAGACCGATTTGATCTTCAGAAAAATATTAAGGAAATACAAAGATTCTTCGGTTCGTTTGTTCGTTTGAAAGAAATCTATATAAAAATGTCTAAAAACAGCCTTTCTATGTGTACTCTGTAATAACTACATATTTACCAATTGTGCATTTAGCTAATAAATAATATATGTAACTAATTTAAAAACTGTACAGGATTAAATATGCAATCATTACAGTTATTTTACAAAGTGTATTATAATTCCTTCAAATCTATAATTTAACATTTAAGGCCGTTTCTGAAAGAGTAAATTAAATTATTCACTGACATCAGCACATTTAACAGAGTTTTAGATATATGATGAGACGTAAATTTGGAAAAAATGAGATGTACATAGGTAAAAAGAATATAATGTTACAAAAATATATACGTGTAATAAATAATTAGCTTTATGTATATTTTATAAATTTTATAAATATCAAATATCAACATTGGTCGTATTTTTTAATTAAAAACAATCAAAAATTCTTATAGAAATTACAATAATGTAGTAAAAAAAAATCATGTTAGAAGTCATTATAGTTGTCAATCAATTCTGTTTATTAAATCAATAATCATGTAGTTTAAGCAGGCGAAGCCGCGGGCGGGCCGCTAGTATAATATATAAGAGAATAAGATGGACACTGTTGCGGATGAAATAATAAAACACAATTGTAAATATCGAGACCGAATGGAAAGACATCCTAATGACCTTGCATCTGCCCTTGGAACTTATGCCAAAAGATTAAAAAGATATAAGATAATGTAATTAATAATTTAAAAAAGACAATGCTAAAAAATAATAATTATTAACAAAAATAAGCAAAAAACAGTATAAGGTGGATGACTTATTGGAGTCACGCCTTAAAAAGTCAGCAGCGTAAAAGTAAAGAACTGATTGCAAATTCATAAAAAAAATCCCGTATGGGATCTCATATTCCAGCAGGGTATGCAGAGGGCTTAGTGTTAAGACTCTCCGCTCCACAGCCGAATCTCCAAACCGAAAGCTCCAAACCGAATTTTTCGAGGCATTGTAGAGTGGCGGAACTCAATGCCATGGTTTTGCCTTGGTGCCAGAGCGAAGAGATGAAAATATTAAGAAATAATAATTAATTTTCTACTGTCATACCCTTATACCCCTGCCGACCCAACAATGGCTTTACAATATGCAAAACAATAATCCTAAAAATATTTTTAAAATAATAGCATAAAACAGGTTAAGTAATAATAAAAAAAAAGATTTCAAGCATATCAATATAAAAAAGTCATGGCGCAGTGAAACAGTATCTGAATATAAACTCGGCGGTTGTAGGTTCGATCCCCACTCGGGGGAATAAATTATTTTTATTTTTGTCTCGCCGTTGAGTTCCACTACTCAAGATATATCGAAAATTTAGCTGTACGTAGGAAACAGAACATCTTAACAACAGATTCCCTATGCCTGCCTTGCTATATGCGTGATACAGCGTGAAACAAAAAAAAATAAACAAGGTAGAACTAAATCCAATACTTCATTAAAATCCCTCTAACTCGACCTTCAACTTAGGACCTTTCGATAACATATCACAATATTAAATTACTACTTACATAGCAAAATACTGCATTTATAGATATATAAGTTAACAATAATAATTTCCACATTCTACTAAGTATATTTAATTTTAAATGGAATTAGATAATAATTGAACTTAAGCAAAACGAGAGATGCTGTCAAGTCTATACAACGCGACTGACTGCCTCTGATTAAAGTTTTAATATAATAATCTGGTAATACGTTAAAAAAAATGATAGGGTTAGAATAAAAAAGTGGCGTTACTTGTTTTGCGGTCTATAATATGTAATTAAGGAGGCTGTCACGGCGCAGTGAGTCAGCGTTCAACTGAAAACGCGATGGTTGTGGGTTCGGTACGCATTTGAGAGAATGATTAATATTTAAATTATTTTCATTTCCCCGCTCTCGAGCAGTCTAAAATATTGGATGTAAAGCGAAGAATGCAGACTCAAAAATAGGTTCCCTCCGCCTACCTGGCTATGCAGAAAAAAACGTAAAGCTGCGCATTAAGGACATCGTAGGGGTAAAGTATCTGTGAAATGTGAGTTTATTTGGTAGAGGGTATGGAGGTAGAGGGTTCTTGACTTTACATTAACACACAGTCAAAAATAGAAAAAAAATCTCTTAAAATGGAGATACCCTCTGAAGAGTCAAAGAATATGTGACTGCGGTGCCAACCAACTAATAATAATGGCACACTTACTCTCCTGTTCAAACTGTCCGTCAGCCTGCTCGTTTGACAATCTGACTAAGGCAACGGATGATGCAGTCAGCATGGCTAAGCATTGACAAACATCAATTTGAGCAATCTAATCATATGGCACAAAAAAGAAAAAGTAGAAAACGGAGTGTCTTACCACTATATATAATGTACATATCCTTCTGTAAAAGCTAAGCAGCACCACTGAGCATTTCATCAGCTTGAGACATGTGACGCAGGTCATTAGTGTAGATTTAAGCGGTCTCTTTGAAATGCTTATTTGCATTCTACATTGTTCATAAAATAAAAGATTATGTTAAAACAACTTAACTTTTTTAAATCTTGTGGAACTAAAAAATCTTATAAAAAAAAAAACTACACTCGATAATGATATGTAGATTGCAATCAACGTCTAAACTTGTTCGTATTCTTTTTTGCCTATTCTTCTTGGAGCTTCGTTACTTTGATTGCATTTATGGTTGTCTATAATGTAGTCTTTTTTATATATTCTTAACCAACGTCAAAAAAAAAAGTGATCAGTTAACATCTATGTATGTGATATAGTTGGAATTGTATAATCTTTGAGTATGATGATCCATTAAGACTTCCAAGCTTGTGTGCTAATTTTTCTAAATGTTTATCTAGGAGCATGGCAGTGTGCCTTATCATCCTTTTCTCGAAGCAGTTCTTCAGGTAATTTTAAGGTATTTTTTAAAAAAATATATAATTGTCACTCACTGCCGATGACTGGCTGAACGATCATCAAAACTCTAACGGACGTCTAGCAGACATTGAAGCTTCAAATTTAAAATGCACTTATATTTATATTCAGACGTCGATCAATACACAATACGAAAATTTAATGTATGAAGGACTGGACACCTCATTAGAAACAATAGAGTAATGGGGGAAGGAAGTAAATGTTTGGTATCCTTTTGGACGGAGTGAGAAGAAAGGGTAGGCAAATCAGAAGAATTACCTGAAGGCGCACTGCATTAAATACGGCTAGGTGGAGCTGGGAGAGTCCTATGTTCCACCGCAATCTGATACTGATGAAATATATATATATATATATATATATATATATATACGCCGACTATCGGTGTCTGTGTGACAGTTGCTCCCGAATATTTAATTGTTTTACAAAGGAAAACTATTAAAAAGTGCAATTACCTCGTATAATAATTTATTAAACATTTTTTTTGAAACATTTTTTACTTAAAATTTTGAAAATATCTTCGCGATTATTTTGGGGATGTTGCATGAATAAACATAGTACTAACGAGAAATTCATACGATGCTCTGTGTGTAACATGGCGTATCATTGGGGTTGTTTGTATGGTAAAGAGCATCAAGAATATGACATTACTGTGGAACTAACTTCGGAATGGAAGTGTCCGCTATGCAAGTCCAAAAAGAAGAATATTTCTTCTGATAACACTTTTATAAAAGTGAGACCTGGATTCTAACATAACCAAGAGATCAAACAAGCGGCTAGCAAGCTCTTCCTCTCGCAGTGAAGAACCTAGTTCGCAAGTTACTACAGAAAATATGCAACATATTATTGAAGAAATTATGGATTCTCACAAAATCAAACTAGTTACGGAAATAACAAACTTATTGAAGAGCCTACTCTCTGATGAATTACAATCGGTACGTGAAGAGTTCATAGATATGAAGAATTCTATAATTTTTTTAAGCAATCAGTACAAAGATCTTCTCAAGGAACATAAGTCAACCTTAAATATGCTTAAAATATTAAAAGAGGAAAATAGCATAAAGCACTCGATTGTAAAAAAATTAAGTTGCCGAATTGACTTAATGGAACAGCATTCACGTTTAAATAATATTGAAGTACAATGTGTCCCAGAAAATCGACAAGAAAACATTATAGAGATTGTTACTAAAGGTAGTGCAGTGGGTTGTAATATTACGGAAGATACAATAGCAGCATGTAGCCGGGTTGTAAAGTCTAATCGATCCAGCAATCGCCCCCGTTCTATAGTTGTTCAGTTAACATCTCAAAAAATTAGAGACGACTTATTGGCAGCTTGTATAAAATATAATAAATCGCATCCCACGGATAAACTGAATACATCTCATATTAATGTCAAGGGACAAAAACAAGATATTTATGTAGTTGAACATCTGTCACACAAATAAGGCATTACATGCTGCTGCAGGGGTAAAATCTAACCAAATTAATTATAAAAAATCAAAGCAAAAAAATCAAAAAAAAAAAATCAAAGCAAATTAAAATATGATTGAATGGGTCAGAAGCGGAAAAATTTATATGAGAAAAGATGATAGCTCAAAGTTTGAAGTAATAAAATTTTTTGATTATTTAGAAAAAATAAATTAGTCAGCTAACTAATTGTGTCAGCTAGGTAATTTACGTAAAATTCTCATCGATAATAATTTATTATCAAAACATTTTTATTGTAATTTATTGTGTGTGAACGCTAATATAATTGTGCTTACAGAAACTTGGTGAAATAAAACTGTTTGTAGTAATAGTTGTTTGGGAATAATTATAATGTTTCTAGGAGAGATCGTATGATTGATAGTAATTCTAAAAAGAGAGACGGAGGTGGTGTCTTGATTGCTGTAAAAACGCACATTTCTTCTAAAAATATGATTGAATGGCAGGGCAATTGCGAAGATCTGTGGGTTATTATAAATACACCTATTAATAATAAACTTTGTCATATGGTTTTATGTGTAGTATACTTACCACCACCAGTAAATAAAGCGTTACTCGAGACTTTTTTGGCTAACTATAATAGAGTGTCTGAAATCCATAATCACTGAACCGATCTCTTCAATTTGCTAATCTTTAGTGGACTTCTGTGCAATGAATAACTTACGACAGTGTAATAATGTAATGAATTGCTCAAAAAAATCTTGTGTTAACAGATTTGCCAAACTGTAATGTGTCAGAAAGAATTGCCATTTTATGTAAGAGTGATCCATTGCAGCCACCAATTGAATTTAAAGTAAACACAGAAACATCAGATAGACTAACAATTAATACAAATCTCGAATGATTATTTTTTTATAAGACAGACTATGGTTCTATAAATAAACATTTAGCGGATATAGAGTGGCATACGGAATTGTATAAATGTCAATGTATTGTTGAAATGGTGTTAACATATTACAACATACTAAAAAAATCTATTGGCATGTTTGTACCTTTATCTAAGAATAAATGCAATAAATTCCCGGTTTGGCTTCCCAAAAAATGTATTAGGCATCTAAATGAAAAAATAATAATAAAAGATCGTTATAAAATATATAATAATCCTATGGATGAACTAACTCTCAGATTGCTTAGCAGACGTTGCCAGAAATTAGCTTCCCTGAATCATTTCAGACCTACATTCAAAACGTATTACAGACAGTCTGTTCAATATATGGTAAGAAAGTCAGTTTTGAATTTAAGACTATGCCTAAGTCCTTTAATGTTGTGGTCTGTTCAAGTATAATTTCTTTAATGGAGTAAAATGAAGGAACATTGTACATTACGTGTGAATTTTATATGTCTACATTTAGCTGCATGTACGCTCATGCTATTGTCATTGCACCATTCAACTAGGCGGTCAATGTCCTTTTGAAGTAAAATTGAGTCCTCCAATGTTCCTACAGCTCTAATAAATTTAAGATCATCAGCAAATATATACGGAGTTTTAAAATTAGCTTAATGCTGTATCCCGCACACAGCAGGGTAGGTAGAGGGAACCTAGTGATAAGACACTCCGTTCCCCACTTTCTGCTTAATTCTCGAGGCATTGCGTGTTGAGTGGCAGAACTCAACGCCGCGCTTTGCCTCGACACCAGAGCGAAGAAATGGAAATATAAATTTAAGTAAATATTTTATCTCCTCGAGCGGGGATCGAACCCACAACCAGTCGGTTTTACAGTCACACTTTGTGCCGCTGCGCCACGACTGGCTTCCTTTATCTGATTTGAATCAATTACGACTTAAACATAACAGTTATGATTTATGAAGGTAACCTTCACCAACAATTCAATTTTGTTTACTTTAATGTTTCTACTATAAACAATTATAGTGCTTCAAAAATATATATTTTTATCAACAGTCATTTAACCACGACGTTTCGAATGTCATTCTTTAGCCAAAAATTCTTACCAGCGCGATTGATTGAAAATGATGCTTTATGCGCAGCGCCATCTATTCGGCTTAAAGTTAAACTGTAACTGTTTGAACAGTTAAAAAATCCTGTTGTATGTTAAATCACTTAATATATAATTATATTCACTGAAAACGACTTTTTACTAAATACATACTATACAGTTAAAAATACTAATTTATTATAAACAATTATACATTTATTAGATATTAGATTGCTATATAATTTTCACAGGCAAACTAATGCTTTGAGTTCTTTGAGTTTGAGTTCGAATTATTTTTAAATAACCATTTTTGATAAAACAAACTTTAACTTCTTCTGAGTACACTGTATGTACTGTACACTGCTGTCTGAGAGACAGACAAGAAATGAAAAAAAAAATTCTACTGTTCTTTTTATGTGGGACTAGGGGGACCTATCCATTTCAGTCAAAATTACTAAATGTACAGACAAAATATTTTTACTCTTTTATTATATTTTAGTTTCCTTGGTTCTGATTGTCTACCACACCTTGAACTTAACTTTAACATATATATATATATATATATATATATATATATATATATATATATATATATATATATATATATATCTCAGCTTCACTTGTATACCCACAGACGTAATATAATATTCCGTACCGAACCGTACATACTACTGAACACGGTAAGCGAATTCGACTCGCACTTGGCTGTTGTAAAAACTACGGAACCCTAAGCATGGCCAGACACGCACTTCACTGGTTTTTAATGTTAATTTGAATACATAAGCTTTGATAACTATACCCGAGATGGTTGTGCATTTTAATCTCATGCCTTAACTTTTTGTTATTGAACAGTTTTTGTGGTTTTTGTTGTTATATATTTTTTGTCTGTATTTTTTTTCGTATACTATAAAGATTCCTTTACGGTGAAGTAATTATGTAAAGGACTATTACGACGCTCTTGATTTATTACTTAAGTCAGTAAGTAGAGAAGAAATATATAAACAAAAAATATATATAAAAAAACCAGACAAGCGCGAGTCGGGCTCACCCACCGAAAGTTCCGTATAGAAATTGGGGGTCCCAAAATTTTTGAAATTCAAGTTTAACTTAGCCAGAGCCTTTTCATCTGATACCTGTGAACTAGTGGTATTAATACAAAATGTTGCCCCCATTTAAAGGCTTAAATCTATAAGTTTTCATATTATTTCCTGAACTGTGATGAGAATTCTTTTCTATCTGCATATACATATGCTAGGTGCCAAATTTCATAATTCTTGGTGAACCAGAAAAACTCAATGAATTTTGATTCCGATTTTAGTGTAAAAATACGATTTTTCAGGAAATCATCGGGCCGTAGGTCTGAGTAAATGGTTTGAATTTCAACTCGATATCTCCAAGCATTTTTGAGATAAAGCTCTCGATAGACAGACAGACGAACAGACAACAAAGTGATCTTATAAGGGTTCCTTTTTTCCGTAAAAGGTATGGAACCCTAAAATCATAGTTAGATCTGCTTATTATCTGTTTAGTTTTGTTTTTCCAGGAGACGTGTAAACATGAATTAAATAGTAGGTATAGTGTAGTGTATTATTATTCGTTTAAGTAAACATGAATTATTTTGATTTCACGCGAAATTTGGAGAATAGAGTGTCTTGTCACTAGCTACTCACTGCCTAGTGCCTAGGGTAGGTAATCAAATAAATCCAAAATATATATTTAAAAACATGAAAACATTTAAAAATATTCTCAAATTAAAAACTAATCTGCTTGTTAATTAAGACTAAAAACTAAATTAGATTGTTTTATTGGCAAACAGTCTAAATCATAATAAGTCATAAATCTTTATCGATTTCTTGTTTATAAGCATTTTTTGTGGTTATAACCGTCTATCGATGTTATCGCCATTTTTAACCGCCATTATCAAATAGACGGAGTTATTAATTTGAATGTATGTTTTTTTTTTATTTTTGTTACAAGTAAGCTCTATCAGTTATGAATGGATTTTAATGATTTTGCTTTTCCAAGAGGCATGGGTTCAAATTCCGCTATGTTCAAATTTTTATACGTTTTCTAAGAAATATTTTTCTTTCCTAATTGTGTAATAACATTTTAAAATTGTTTAAAATATTTAATAAATAGTTTTAAATCTTTTAATGTAGATAAAATAGAAAGGAGTTCGTCTTACTGTAAATATGACGGCTGTGGGTTCGATTCTCTTGCGAGGGAAGATATTTCTTTGCTCTGGTAGCGATAATGATTTAACTAAATTATACGCCATTGAATACCACTACTTAACACCCAGTGTCCTGAAAATTGGGCGGGACTAGAGAACGCAGTGTCTTAACACTTGGTTAAATCTGCCTATCCTGGTATACTCGTACATGAGATACAACGTGAAACTGAAAAAATATATACAAATGTATGTACGTACTCGTATATGACAGGTATAACAACAAACTATGAGCTACGAATCAGAAGCGATATGGGATTAAATGAAAATATGAAAATGTTCTCACCGGGAATCGAACCTAAGCTAATTTTAACTATTTTAAAAAAGGAGGCTATCAGTTTGATATGTACGTATGTTACCGATATAGTTGGATTTGGATAATATTTGATAATGATAATTTATTTAGGCTCCCAACCACGTGTGCTGTGATTTTACGAATGTCCTAAACATTTGTTTGTCCTCAAATTTCAAGAAAATAAAAGTATATTGAGATAATTCTTTTTAGGGTTCCGTAACTTTTAAGGAAAAAAGAACCTTTATAAAATCACTATGTTGTCCGTCCGTAAAAAAGATATGGCCGTCTATATCGCAAAAACGCGTATTTCGACGCTACGAAGAGACTTCCGTTTGAGCTGGAATTATGAAATTTAGCAGCTAGCATCCACAGGTAATACTAGTTCAAGGAAAAAAATTAAAACTATATATTTATGGTTCAATCGTAAAAAATATAGCCTTAAAGGGGGACAAAATTTGGTAACAACAACATCATCAACAACAAAAGTTGTATCTAAATAAAACCAAGTCTCGATACTCAGTTCTTGTATCGTAAAATATTTGAAGTAAATAAATTGACTTTACATTCACATAAAAATAAAGTGTGAATATCACAAGTAGTACATATTATATTAAATTTAGTTATTATGAGGCCAGTGGTGGCGCAGTGGCACGAGGTATGACTTTAAAACCGACTGGTTGTGGGTTCGATCCCCACTCGAGGAGATGAAATATTTACTTAAATTTATATTTCCATTTCTTCGCTCTGGTGTCGAGGTTAAGCGCGGCGTTGAGTTCTGCCACTCAACACGCAATGTCTCCAGAATTACGCAGAAAGTGGGGAACGGAGTGTCTTAACACTAGGTTCCCTCTGCCTACCTGCTGTGTGCGGGATACAACGTGATGCTAAAAAAAAAAAATTATAAAATTTATGAAAAATTTACTGGATTGCTTAGTGACGGTTGTACTATTACATTTTACTCGTAAAATTTCAAACAACTCCATAGAAAATATTTAAAGCGTTCATGGTACGGAACAGGGTCAGCGAATCCAAGTCTGACTTGGCTGTTGTAAAACTACACCCACTTGACTGGTTTTTATGTCCATTTACATTGATATTTTTTAGATAATAGACATGTAATAATTGGTCCGTGCCCACCCACAGGATTTTTGCTGATCGAAAAATTTTCGATAGGGTACTTTTTTGATGCACGTTGGCAATTACTGGCGGGATATTGAACTGTCAATAAAACATAAATTATTTATTTTCAGTAATATTATAAATAACTAAATTTAGTAATACCATCCGTTTCTTAGGCGTTCGGGGTCTCACTTCAGGAATAGACAGTTGCCGATGCGCAACGTGGCCATGTCATCTCAGGCGACGCTCTTGGAATGAATATATTATGTTTGTATAAGTATATGGTCAGATCGTGTTACGTCACACATTCAACTCTACTCATTCTAAAAACTGAAAATCCTAGTTATAGAATTTTTAATTTTAAGTGGTAAACCTCCTATATTTGGCCTGGTATTCCAGTATTTTTAACTTTTTTGCTTCTAACGACGACAAAAAGGAATCCATGTATTGTGCCAATGGTAAACTTTAAAACAGATTGGTCATGTGAACTATCTATTATATGTTTTACCAATAACAGGATAAAAAATATTTTTCAAATATTCACAAGAATTTTTGTCTGGCTTTAAATCTACCTAATTTTGTTTTATGAAAAAGACAAGGCAAATGAACTGACTGTATCTTGCCCTCTCTGTATGATGTGTTTTATGAGTGGGTCCCAGGCGGTAGAAAGTTTCCAACCGTCCTCTCTATTGAAATTATTTCTGGATGTTTTAAAAAAATGTAAAGTATTATTTTACACTTAGGAAATCTTTTCTGTAAATAAGTCATTTTCTGGATGTTTTATATTTAAATAACCTCGTTGATATATGATGAATGATTTGGAGTTTATCAAATCTGTATATTCACATTATAAACTAGATTGTGACAGTGGCGTAGCATACATTGCATTGCATTAAACAAAGAGAAGCATCGGTGTTAGGAGGAAGAAACACATCTTTGATATCAAGAATGGGCATGTATCCACGTATATTGCGGAACTATATCAAGCATACTGCGGATAAGCCCAGCCCAGCCCAGCATCAGGTTTGATAAACTCCAAATCCTGGCTAAGATATGATGCGGTATGAGATTAAATGAAAATATTCTGACCAGGAATCGAACCTAAGTTGACTTGTAGGGTGTAAGTCATCAAAAACCTGTAGCATAAGCTAGTTTTAATAGTCGTGTTTATATCACATAATAATTTTATTGTTATATAATATGATATTTATTTGACTCGCGGGTCATTTCTCTGATAAAAATGTTGGCAGATAATTACTAAAAGCAATACATTGTTTATGTTCACGAATCCCACCAACTTATTATTTCAATTGTGGTCTATGATTTGATTGGTGGTATAATTACAAAAGCTTCACAGTATATCCCGCATATAGCAGTGAGGACAGAGACAACCTAGTGTCAAGATATTCTGTTAGTACCTATAACTAAAATATTAAAAGTCCATCTATCTAAAATATATTATTTTAACCGATTTGAAAAAAGGAAGCTATCAGTTTGACATGTACGTATGTTACTGATATTGTTGGATAATATTTGAGAATGATGATCTATTTAAGCTCCCAAAAAGGTGGGCTCGTCAGTTTATATATGTTTGTGTGTTTGTCCACAAATTTCTAAGAAAATAAAAGTCATATTGAGATTATTCTTTTTTAAATTAAATATGGTATATTGCAGCTCAGAAAACGGTCCAAGTTTCATCAACATCAGTTTAGTAGTCTTAGAGATATTCTTTCTCAAGCATTTCTAAAATAAACATATATTATGTAGGTACCAAAGTGAGGTCGCTGTAATTTTTTTTTAATTGCCTTTTTTTCTTATCAATAATCCCACAATGTCATTATAGCTAGTTGGCAAAATGAGAATTGTTTATCACAATATAATCATTAAAACTAATGACTCGTGTGTTTTTATTTGTAAATATGTATAATAATACTTTATTAACACATAAATTAGTATTAGATGCTTGTCTGTCCGCTTCGATCAAATTTTTTTTTTTTAATATCATAACAGCTGTAAATTAAGGCAAGATGTGATGCACTTGGGCTTGGACTTCACGCTGTATCCTGCACATAGTAGGGTAAGCAGAGAGAAACTAAAATATTAAGACACTCTGTTCCCCACTTTCCGCCAAATTCTGGAGGCATTGTGTGTTGAGTAGCGGACCTCAACGCCAAGCTTTACCTTGACACCAGAGAGAAGAAATGAAAATATAAATTTGAATAAAAAAATCATATTCTCGAGTGGGGATCGAACCCACAACCAGTCGCCACATTTACAGTCACACTTCGTGCCCCTGTGCCACGACTGGCCTCCCAATAAATAATACATAAGCGTACTTTAGGCAGAAAACAAGAACCGGAGTGTCTTAACACTGGTTCCCTCTACTTTTTCTGCTATATGCGAGATATAGCATGAAACAAAAAAAATAGACTTTTATTCTACTTGTATTGAACGTTCATATAAAGAACGAATCCTCATTTCCATACAAAGCTTTCAAACAAGTTTATAGCCGAGGTCAATACTCAATATGTCATATACGCCACTCAGTAGTCGCTAGAGGTGCGCGCGTGCATCATGTCGATATATACTAATTTACTTACTTTTGTGACATTCCTTGTCTATTTTACTGTAAGTACTGATAGTTTTAGAAAAAGGAGAAGTTAAATTTAAGACACTGCGTTCTCCAATTTAAAGTATTTTTTAAATATAGTAAATATAAAAAAAAACGCCGCTTTATCGCCGCTCTTTGTTGTAAGCGGCTAAAAGAAAATGTTTTTTGAACACGCACGCTTAAGAAAGAAACATACTTTTTTTTGAAAACTTCGAAAGTTTTAAAGAGGCGCCGATTCAAATCTCGGAATGTTTACGTTTTTATACGTTTTCAAATGTATTTCTTTATGTAAGTATTTAAATTGCAGAATGCATCAATACAAGTGCCGAAAATAAAATTGAACGATGGGAATGAAATGCCGGCTATCGCACTCGGGACGTGGCTTGGGAATGCAACTTTTGTATGTATACATATAGGTGTTATATACTTTTAAAAGTTATCTCTATATAATAAGACAGTAAAAATATTTTGTCTGTACATTTAGTAATTTTGACTGAAATGGATAGAGGGACACTTAAAAAGACTAATAGAAAGCAAAAAGATTTTTTTTGAATTTCTTTGAATGTCTGTCTGTCTGTCTGTCTGTCGACATATTGTTGTCCGCATTTTTCTCTGAAACTACTGAACCGATTTACTTGAAAATTTCACCAATTGCTTTGTTTTAACTCAATTTAGGTTCTAAAGTTTGGTTCATCAAAATCGGTTCATTAAAAAAAAAGTTATCGTCATTTGAATGAACTCAAGGCATTAGCTTGCCAGCGAATGTTATATAGAAATCGCGCTGGTATGACCCTGGCTAAAGAATGACGTTCGAAACGTCTGGGTTATATGATTGTTGATAAAAATATATATCTTTGAAGCACTATTATATAATATTTTATACAATAAAGTAAACAAAATTGAATTGTTAGTGGAGATTACCTTCATTAATCATAACAGTTAAGTTTAAGTCGTAATTAATTCAACACAGAGATAAAGAACGATCTTGAAAGAAATATCAAGTAAATACAAAGATTTTTTGGTTGGTTCGTTCATATAATATATGTAACTAATTTAAAAACTGTACAGGAGTTAATATGCAATTATTACAGTTATTTTATAAAGAATATTATAAATCCTTCAAATCAATAATTTAACATTTAAGGCTGTTTCTGAATGAGTAAATAGAATTATTCACTGACAATAGGTAAAAGAACATAAAGTTACAAAAATAATTAGCTTTATATATATTTTTAAAAACTGTACAGGAGTTAATATGCAATTATTACAGTTATTTTACAAAGAATATTATGAATCCTTCAAATCAATAATTTAACATTTAAGGCTGTTTCTGAATGAGTAAATTAAATTATTCACTGATATCAGCACATTTAACAGAGTATATTATATAGGTAAAAATAACATAAAGTTACAAAAATACATACGAGTAATAAATAATTAGCTTTATGTATATTTTATAAATATCAAATATCAACAAGGGTCGTATTTTTTTATTTAAAACAATCAAAAATTCTTTGACGATAATGTCGTAAAAAAATCATATTTGAAGTCATTATAGTTGTCAATCAATTCTGCTTATTAAATCAATAATCATGTATTTTAAGCGGGCGAAGCCGTGGGCGGGCCGCTAGTGTTTAAATAAATTGGAAGAGCGTGTATAAGAATATCGACGTAGTTTTAAAAGAACGTGTGGCTTAGTGGTCAGAGCCGAAATATGACCAAGAGACGGGTTCGATTCCCGCTACATTATAATTTTTATACGTTATCTAAAATTTTATTTTATTTTTATATTATATGTTATCTAAAAAAGTATATGGGCTACTTAGATATGATTAATATTAATTGTTTCTGTTAAAATGCAGATCGGTACTTGCATTAATGATTGCAATCGACCCCACAACCTGTCCCATTTACAGCTTGCCCCTACGCCACGAATTGCCTCAATCTTTTTAAAAAAGATTTTTCGATCGGAGCTTTTTAAGCACCCTACAATTGAAATGTTAACTGCAGTTAACAGTTTTTGAGTTTGTTGCTGGCTCTTCGCAGCAGAAAGGTCTTCCGAGCCTGTTTACGAAAATGTTCATTCTACGATTCAATAGTTTTTGCAAAAGTAAGTAGATATTATCTACCTAATAATAAATTTTAGGGTCGTCTTCCACCGGAATCACACGAAGTGGAACAAGCAGTGAAATGGGCGTTGGACGCGGGTTACAGGCATATAGACACCGCTTGGATATACAAGGTGGAGGATCAGGTTGGGAGGGGACTGAAGGGCAGCGAGGTTAAAAGAGAAGATATCTTTATTACTACTAAGGTATTTATGAATATTGATATTTTTTATGAGAATTTTCGATATTTTCATATAAATACATGAAGCATGATTTTTTTATAGAAATTCTGGATTATCTAGATGTTCCTAATATTCATTTTTTTTCTCCGCACAGCTCTGGAATGACCGTCATGCCGGAGATGCTGTAGTGCCTGCTTTACGGGAATCCCTTAAAAATCTGCAGCTCGATTACGTCGACTTGTACCTTATACACTGGCCTTGTGGACAATTTGTAAGTAACATAAGAAAAAAAACGCTCAACTTTTTAATTTTTTTATTAATTTCAATTTGATATATAATGAAAATCATAAATATTTCATTTCTTCGAGTGGGATCAAACCCACAACATATGTGTATACAAAATGTGACTGTAAATGCGATGGGTTGTGGTTTTGATTCCTATTCGAGAAACTCTTTTCATTTCTTTGCTCTGGTGTCGAGGCAAAACACGGCGTTGAATTCCGCCCTGCAATATGCAATGCCTCCAGAATTCATCGGAAAATAGCATAATGAAAATAGTTTAAACATTCCGAGCGGCAATCTATTTATATTTTAATTATTCAAATAAAAACAAATCAGAAAATGTTGTCTTACGGACACAAACATTAAATCTAAAATAAATTTATTTTACAGTCAAACTCTACCTTCGACATAACGGACTATCTGGACACATGGCGAGGCATGATAGAGGCCAAAAAGCTTGGGCTGACCAAGTCCATAGGATTGTCCAATTTTAATCAAGAACAGATTCAACGGATCCTGGATCATGGACTGGAGAAACCTGCTGCTTTGCAAGTTGAGGTGAGTTTTATAGGCAGAGAGTAGAGAATTTAGTGGTACGTAAAGTACGGCCGAGCAGCCGTGACCGTCCCTGAATTTAGATTTTCTAATGTGTTGTTCACTTACGCTCAGGAAAAAAATAATCAAAAGTATGAAAATCCTAAAACCAACTGTAGAAAATCTGCAGCTTACTCCAGGTCGAAGACTCTTCGACCATATTGCAATATAATACCCATTTTCCATTTTCTGCTTATTTTTGGTATATTCAGAGTTAGACAGTGAAATCATACTTCCGGATTTGCTTAGTTGAAGCAGTTTTTTTGGCTTTACGTTTCCGCACGTAGTGGGTAGGCAGAGAGAATTTAGAGTTAAGAGTCTCCGCTTTCTGTCTAGAGTTTGAGACTTAGCTTATTGGGCGGAACAGAACACCGCGCTCTGTCAACAGCAAAAGCCTATATAAATGCGACAATCCAAGTATTCGGTACCGATTTATGTAGAAAAATATACCATTTTAAACGGAGGGCAATAATAAAAATTATAGATCGAAATGTAACTAAAAAGCTACATTACCACAAAACTAAACTGCAACTTTGAAATTCTAGATAAACTTGAACCTACAACAGCCAGAACTCCTCGCTTTCTGCAAATCACACAACATCGTGGTGCAAGGCTACACTCCGTTTGGCTCGTTGTTCTACAGCAAGGCCGCGCCTGGCGCTCCCCTACCAAGGGTAGATGATACAAACCTGGTGGAAATAGCTAATAAATATAACAAAACCGTGCCTCAGATCGCTCTAAGATATTTGGTAAGTATTATTTGAGGTCCGAAAGACTTCAGATTTTTCCTGCAGCAGGGTAGACAGGGCGAAAATTTAATATTAAGGTACTCCGTTTCCCACTCATCGCCTAATTTGAGACATTGCGTATTGAGGCGGAACTGAACGCCGCAATTCTCGTCTCTAAGAACGGGAAAGTATGTCACAAAATACTTTGTAAGCCATAATAATTTTAAGGTGTTTTAGTAAATAAAGTAGGGGGAATTTATTTTGTCCCAAAGTGCCTGAATTATGGCATTGACACTTTATGTCAATAATATTTTTTTTTGCCATAATTCAGGATCTGTGTTATATGTATGTTAAACATTTTATACATTTCCAAACATAGTAAAACGTGAAAGATAAATAAAACAATATTTAATACGAGCGAAGCGAAGCTTGTAGTCGTTTGGTTTATTGGGACTTTGAATCTTAGAAGCGATTCGACTGTTAAGTCGAGTCAATAAAGTCAAGTAAGATTCATTTAAATGTTAAAAGTAGGGTAAGTATCATTTATTTATGTCAAAATAGACATATTATCTATGTATGTTGTTTTGTTTTTATTTTGTATTTTTGTTCTCTTTTTATTTATATCTTTTTTTGCTTAATTGCTTGGTATATATACCTACATAGTAGGCACAACTATTATTTGTTTTTAAAAAAATATAAAATATTATTGTTTATTATTAATGTGATTGTAAACGTGACGGTTTTGGTTTCGATTCCTATTCGGGGGAACTTATTTTCATATCCTCACTCTGGTAAAAAGACAAAGTGGAGAATGGAGTGTCTTGAAAGCTGTTGTGCAGATAAAAAAAAACATAAATTAAAATTAAATTAATAAAAAAAATTAATGAGCTTCACACTGTGTCCCGCACACAGCAGGGAACCTAGTGTTAAGACACTCCATTCCCCACTTTCCAGCGAAATCTGGAGGCATTGCGTATTGAGTGGCGGAACTCAATGCCGAGCTTTGCCTCGACACCAGAGCAAAGAAATGAAAATATAAATTTAAATATTTCACATCCTTGAGTGGGGTTGAACCCGCTATCAGTCGATTTTACAGTCCGACTTTGTGCCCCTGCACCAATATGAAAAAATATATATGTATTTAATATTTAAAAACAATAAACACTGGCTCTTATACCCAAGGCTATAACTTGTTTTGTTTAGTAGTTATTAGCATTTCTGAAAGTAACCAACAATCTGCCTGACAAATTCGCTTCCCTTGGCTTACCTATCTGAATTATTTTTTTCCCTATTTTCTTCTCTTTATACAAAATTATCTTCTATATAATTTGTATTATTATATTTTTAAACATTTTAGGTGGAGTTAGGAGTAGTTCCGCTACCGAAATCACTGACTAAGAAGCGTATTGAACAAAACGTTGACATATTTGACATCCAATTGACGGAAAACGAGAAACAAATACTAAAGAACTTCGATAAAGGATACAGGATATTTATGATGGAGAGATTTAGAGATCAACCTTATTATCCCTTTGGAAAAGTTTCAAATTGATTTTATTTTTAAATATTTTTATATAGTGTAAATAAAAATCAGTTCTCCAAGCATACGGATGCGGAAGAAATAAGCGGATTTTTAGAAGAATATTATAGTAAAAAAATTAAAATGAGAATAAACCAAAAAATTGTAATGTGATATAATAAAATGATTTTTGGTGCTCTTAATCACCTACGCCTATAAATAATATATTATTAATTATAGAAATATACCAGTACTAAAATGTATTGGATTAATAGCCAGCTATAATCAGTTGGTTCGACTTCCCATTAGCCAAAGCGTAGCTTTAAATTCAAATTTAGATATATATATAATATTATAACGAAGTGATCTGGTTCTAGGATTTGAGCAAAATAAATAGAAAAACACCAAATATGAAATTACTAATAAATAGTTAGTTAAGTAATATAATAATGTACAGAATTATTTTTTTTATTAAACATGATCCTCTTTCCTTAATATTCAAAGCAGTATAATATGTAGATATAATGATTTCAATTATTTAAGCGTATTTACGACTTATAGCATCGATGTGTAAAGGAACTCTAAAGGATATGTATACATTTTCCCGCTCTGGAAATATACAGCTCGGCGTTTAGTTTCGCCACTCACTGTGTCTCGAGTTTACGAGCGGAGCACGAGGTGACCAATCTTAAAATAACCTTATTGTATTCAGTTTAGAGGTCTGTCGTGGCGCAAGTTCACAAGTGTGTCTGTAAACGAGACTGATTAGATCCATACTCGAACAAATTAAATATTTAATATTATTATATGAATATTTTCATTTCTTCGCTCTGGTGTAGAGGCAAAGAGCGGCGTTAAGTTCCGCCGCTCAATACGCAATTCCTCCATAATTCGGCGGAACATGAGAAAAAGAGTGTCTTAGCACTAAGTTCCCTCTGCCTACCCTGCTCTGTGCGGGATACAGTGTGAAGGTGAATTTAAATTTTGCGCTTACTTTTGTGTTGGCACAACACAAATCGACGGTGAAAAAACGCAAATTTATTTTATTACTGTTTTGAACTACTAATAAAGTTAATTTCTGATTACATACACATTTAAAAGACGTATTAAAAATTTTTATTTTTCAAAAATTTCATTAAGACTCGTTCAAAAAAGCAATAAAAACATTTGCGATTTCAATTTCGATACTTAACCTATACCATCGAAATATACAAATAAAAAACATAGATTCTGTAATTTATGTCATTCATTATCTGTCGATTAAATATATCGCCTCATCCGAAGAATAAGGTCCTACTAGCAAAAAATTGGCAAATAGAACATTATTCTTCTGATGAGTCCATATATTTGCTAAAAAGTTATCAAAATGTTTTATTTCACAGTCTTTAACCAAAAATTGCTAAAAATTACTAATGTAAATTTCAAAACAACATTACAGATAGAACTAGGCGTAGTGCCACTACCAAAATCGCTTACAAAACATCGCATAGAACAAAACCTAGACGTCTTTGGATTCGAACTGACTGACCTCGAGAAGGCAAAATTGAAAGCTTTCAACAACGGCTATAGAACCATACCTCAATATAAATGGCTGGATCATCCATATTATCCTTTTAAGAAAATGCTATAAAGTACTCAATGGTACAGTACGGTCGACGAGTCGTCGCTGCCGCCGCATCTGAAGTATTGTGAAAAATAATCAAAAATTATGAAAAAATTCCAAAGTAAAACAAGCATTGCGCCAACATCTACAATTAAATAAATAAATACTTTATAAATATACAATGCTGTTTTTTTTTAATAATAATATCTGATTGTATGCATGCATACATTTCATTTCATTTCCCTAATCTGGTATAACAGCGCACTATGGATAATGGTAGAACAACGGCAGATCAAAATTCATTTTTACTAAAGTCGTCCCTGACGCACTTTTTATTTTTTTTTAAATAGTATAATAGTGGACCTTTAATGTAATGAATTATTTTTTCGTGAATTATATTTTGAATGTATTTTTTTTAATTGTGAGAAATTGTAATACGTAAAAATGTCTATTTCAGGTTGTTCGCATCGATACTTTAAACTTAATTTCCTTAAAAAAAATGTGTAAATAGGTATAAAGTGTTATATATTTTTAAAAAGCCTATAGTATGTAGATTTTAAAACAATTATTATATTGTGGATTTTGTGACTATATTTTTATAAAAAATATTAACAATAAGTGAAGAGAAAAAAAGTACGTACTTAAAGTTCATCGAGACTTTTGACAGTTACCGACGTCTACCGACGCGTTATATTTGATGTTGTTTTATAGTCCAGATATTCATAAATAACATTTATAAAAATCAGCTGCGGAAACGTGCGGTTTTAGAAGTTATCACGAAAACTACGATACAAATCAGGGAACAAGAAAACTCTATCTATTGAAATTTCTAATGTTGTATTATTTAATTAATTAGATTGCGGTAAATTTCAATTAATTTTTGTTATTTATTAATAAAAGAACGATTTATCTTCATTTTGCACACATTTTACGGTATAACTAATTAATAAAATGCATAATACCTCATTTATGAAATTATATAAATAGAGTGAAATTTAATAAAACTCTTACAAATTAGTAATAAAATTACTAACAGACGTTTGATTGTTAAGTGTCTTCACTAAATTTCAAAGTGGCTAATACTTTCAAGTGTTCCAAGCGTGAATTATTACTCCCATACATTGAAGGAGAAAAAAAATTGAAGCAATCAATATTAGCTATTAATATTTCTTAAAGAAAAGTATCATGTTTCTGTAGACAACATATGTTTTAATATCAGCGACATTCAAAGGAATCTTATTCGTTCCTTTAATAAACAATGGACAGAAGCGTCCCGGTAAAAAGATTAGTTTTTTTAAAAAAACAACGAAAATTGTTTGATTCTGAATATTTGTTAACCTTACCAATCATTAAAGAAGTAGCATCTGAGAACTCACCATCGACATCTTCTGGAAAATGCGGAAGACCCTGTGTCCCTATGGGGACCCATCAGAATCAACGAAGAGGCGAAAAAATATCGCGTAATTTAGTGAATATGGCTATGAACACTCACATTTGCAATGCCTACGTTCAGGGCTTACGTCCTATAGGAGGAGAAATAGAAGCAAAATTCGTGGAAAAATTAAGGCTTGCTGATCGAGACACCATGTCTCTATATTTGAATCTCATAGAAAACGCAAGCCAGAGCAAAATGCTATCGGATCAAGAGGCATTAATAAATTAATTTAATAATACATTTTTATTACTACTATAAGTAGTGTGGACTAAGGAAATTATTATTTTATTCTTTTCATTATTTTTTTAATATATATATACTCTAATAAATGTATAATATCTGAACGTTACCTAAAGCGCTATTTTATACTTTATGCTTGTGCAAAAATCAATTGTTTATCTTAACAAATAAAAAAGTTATCGATTTTTGATCTGATACAGACCTCAATTGCCCATAGTGCAGCGCCATGACAAGACATGAAGCATGGTTTTCAATAATTACATTGTATTTCAAAAATAAATATTTTTTTATATATATTTTTTCGTTTTAACCCTATATATATAATTATAATTTTTGTGTTAAATATTATTAAGGAAAGAGCTTCGCTGATTTAAATCCAACTTTCCAAAAAAAAATCTTTAATTTCCAAAAGAGGAGAATAAAAAAAATAAAAAAGAACACCACAAAAGTGACACAATATTTTTTTTCACTAAAAGACAGAAATATATTAAAATATGTACACAGAAATAACATACTCCCACACATTCTAGTAAAAAATAGTGATACATCCAGCACTTACGTACAGACACCAGGAATTATTATTTATTTGCATACATACATATAATTAACATTTTTTTATATATAAAGTAAAAAAAAGGCAAACTGGTCTAAATGCAAAAATATTTTTTTAGTATTACGCTGTGTCACGCTATGATTCAGACATTACGTATTGAGCGGTGGATCTCAATGCCGCGAGTAGGAACCGAACTCACAACTGTCGCGTTTCAGTCACACGTTGTGCTGCTGCTCCATAACGACGTCAGAAATATAATAAGAAAATGCTTTAAAACAAATAAAAGGATTCATGATTTTATAGGCAAGGACATAACATTAAGTTCCCTCCGTCTATCCTACTGTAAGCATAATAATAAAAAAATATTTTGTTCTGGTTAGACCAGTTTGACTGTGACTGTGTTTTATTTACATAGTCATACAAGTATAGCAAGTAATCTCTTTAATGTCTTTCATAAAGTTTCTATTTTAAACATTGCATTGTAAGTTAAAAAATTATGAAGAAACCAATATAAATATTATGTTAAGGTCAGATAAAGAGAAATTGTAATAAATTCTTTAAAAATATTGGCACCACAAATTTTAAAAATTATATAACAAAGAAAAAAAATCTAAATATATTGTCACAGATAAAATAACTAACAGACACATATAAAAAATTTAAAATTAAAAAATAAATGCCAAACAGTCACAACCTAACAAAGAAAAAAAATACACAAAATTTTAATACAATATAAGTTAATTATTAAATTTAAATAAAAAAGATAACAACCGACATTCGAGACATAAATATATTTTAACAAGCACTCCAATGGCGTCATTTACACAGGTTATAAAAAAATCAAATATGTTATAAAAAAATAAATCATTTCAATTAATCTAACAATATTATATGTACATATATAATGAAAAAAAAAATAGTTTAATTGTCTAAAAATGTCATGAAATAAAAAACTATGTAAAAAATAATGTTTTACTTAAGTATAACATGTAATAATTGAAGATATGAATCGATGAGATGACATTTCATATAATTGTAAAATAGTAGAAAGTTTCACACAAACATTTCAAAACAGTGTTATACTGCGTAAAGTGATTAATCTATACAAATAAAATAAAACTAAAGAGTTAGGGTAAGAAGCTCAGAAATTGATCCCTTATCGTTTACAACCCGGTAGTAATTTCCATTGAGCTCCGCCACTCAATACGTAATGTCTCCAGAATTTGGCGGAAATTGGGGAATGAAGTGTCTTAATGGGAACGGAATGATGTCTTAATACTAGGTCCCAAGGTTCCATGCCTACCATGCTATGTGCGGGATGGAGCGTGAAGCTATTAAAAAAAGAAAGTTACTTCCATTAGACCACGGGGGCGAAGCCGCATGTAAAGGTTAGTATTACAGTAGTAAGTATAAGATATGAAACTAATTAAAAAAATAATATAGCGACTTTTTTAAAAGAAAATACAGTATTTTTTAAAAACAAAATTTAAATAATTATTTTAACAAAATATATAGAAAAATAGCAATTTCAAAGTTTATCTTGTATGTATATAGGCATTTATAATATTTAAATATATTTAAACATGTTTCCTTCTTCCTTCATACATATAACTCTTCAATTAATAAACATTACAGTTCATACAAACAAATCTAATAAAATCTTACAAAATAGTGTTGTACGTAAGTATTTAGATGTTGCGGAACAAACACACAATTAGAAGAACTTCTTTGCTTGCGCTTCTTTTCTCTCCCTGAAAATAAATTAAAGTTATCAATAAATAAATATCTTACTAATATTAAAAATGTGGAAGTTTTTGAGGATGGCTGTTTGTTTCACTTTTACGCAAAAACTGCTGAACAGATTTACATGAAACTTTACAATAATAACACTGCGGGACAGGTCGTACTACAATATTCATCTACTAACACACTCCATACTAATAACCAAACACCCTGTACACTCACTTGTAGAGCCCGTACAGGAACATGATTACCAGCTGCGAAGCCACCACCATCAGTAACATGGTGGTGGACACACATGACACTGTGGGACAGAGTGGTTGCGCCATTACAGGAGGGGATGACGGTAACCTGCAAAAAAAAACATTATTAAACATATAATATAAGAAAAAAATATTTAAAAAAAATTATGTGTATTGGGAGAACATAAGAGTGGCGTCCCTTTTACTCACACTTTTAATATATTAGAAGTAAAAGAGACGAACAATACTTGAGTAGGGCCGAAATGGATACATGGTATTTATAAAATAACTGCAACAGAAATTAATTTCGCATGAATAGAATTGAACTACCCAAGAAAACCCTAATTAAAAAATAATAATAATAATAATAGTAATTTATTTATTAGTACGTTAAGCCATAGCTTTGTACCTCTTTTTAACACGTTTTTATTAGATCGGGCTGTAACAAATTATGTAATAAAATCTAAGAATTTGAATTTGAAACACTTATAATAATTGTACCCTCATTGGCGGTAGCTTCGGTTACAATACAAAATTATGTATCTAATGAGCTGATGTGATGATAGGTCAGAACCTGAATTTTTAAACTCTTCTGGAATTCCTAGTAAGGCTGGAGTTTAGGCTCATATAATATGTAAGTTAGAGCTATAAGCTCTAAAGACACTTTATAGCACTTGTAAAACTTGGTGAAGAAAATGTGTTTTTAGGTTTTTTATTAATTTTACGAAAATTGTGCCGGCGGTGGAGTGTGACATATACGAAAAATACTAATAGCAAAATGCTAATAGTTTCTTAAAATAATGAATAAAAAATATATAATATTTTTAACTATACACTTTTGTATACATTGTGACATACACATAGCTATGGTAACACGTACTTTACACCTCAAAGAGTGATCCAGTATGTATATATTACATACTGGTGGGTCAACATTTTTTCTTTACTAATATCAAGTTTACCAAATATTAATTGTTTATAATTTTGTTTTCTTTTCAAACTACCAATAATCGTAAAGAAAATATTTTACAAAAATATTTTATTAAATATATACAAAAAATGTACCTTTGTGCAACATTAGCAATCGACTGCTTGACTTGATGTAGGCCGTCTCTCATTTCGTTGATGACTTGAGGTTGGACGCCACCGCCGCCGCCGCCACCACCGCCAGCTAATAGGGAATCAGACTTTCTGGATACTTCTATTATGAATGCTCTGGAAATAACAAAAATACAATAAATTAATATAGGTTACAAATATTTAAGTATAAAAATGGGAAAACGGAAGTGTCTTAATGGAGAACGGAGATAAACATCACTTCGCACATCTGCTATGTGTAGGCAGAGGAAATCTGGGAACCTAGTGTTAGGATACTCTGTTCACCACTTTCCGCTGAATTCTTGAGGTATTGCCCATTAAGCGAAAGTAAGTAGCGGAACTCAAAAATAATTAAAAAAACAGAATATCATATAATTAACACTACCCTATCTACGTCACACATATAAATATAACAAAAAATATTAAATAAAAACACAACTCACTTCAACTCCGCTATAGTATTAATCATGATTTGATTATTAGACACAAGCACGTCCCAGTCTTGTCTTGTCACGGGGAGTGTAGGCATCTGTAAATATATATAAAAAAAACAATAAATATATGTGAAGCCAGTCGTGGCGCAACGGCACGAGGTGTGACTGTAAAATCGACTGGTTGTGGGTTCGATCCCCACTCGAGGATATGAAATATTTACTTAAATTTATATTTCCATTTCTTCGCTCTGGTGTCGAGGTTAAGCGCGGCGTTGAGTTCTGCCACTCATCACGCAATGCCTCCAGAATTCGGCAGAAAGAGGAGAACGGAGTGTCTTAACACCAGGTTCCCTCTGCCTACCCTGCTGTGTGCGGGATACAGCGTGAAGCTGATTTATTTTATTTTTTTACTAATAACTACTAATTACATACAGTCACACATTCATACAAACACTGACTGACATTCTTAGTCATTACTACTGGAGACACCGGTGAGAATAGTCGTTTATAACATTTTTAAGGTAAAATGGTAGTCCATATTAAGAAAAGAAATATACATTTTAGAAAACATATAAAAAATTTATGTCAGCGGAATCTGAACAAGCATATAAAACTTACAAACATATCAGTCTACCCGTGACCACGAACTACTGAAAAGTGTTCGAAACATCGGGTTTCCAAAAAAAAAATATAATATTTAAAATATACGCGATTAATCCGGTTAAATGGTTTCATTTAAATGTGTAATAATCGCGAAATTCAAAAAACTTATCATATAAAAACTCGACGTAGCTTGATGTCAACATATAGGCGCAATTTCAAATCCCGCTACGTTAAATATTTTTATATGTTTTCGAAAATGAAAGTAGACGTAGTCTGTCCATTGAGTTTAGTCTAGAGCCTATCAAATAGATACTTTAAAGGTCTGACTTTACATTACTAATAAAAAAAATAACCAAACGTATTTGAACTACCTACCTGCGGTACTTGTCCCGGCTGTACTTGCTGTAACGGCTGTCCCTGGGTGTGACTGTAAACCGCGGTAAGCATTGACAGTGAGTTCATTTGTTTGCCTACCACCTGGAAAAAAATAATTATTATTGTTTATAATAATATATTATTATTATTAATTATAAAGTTTGAGAGTCACTATTTAAGATTATAGATGCCAGTCGTGGCCATAATGGCACACGCGTGCGACCGTAAGCACGATAAATTATGAATTCGATTTCCAGTCCAGGAATGAAATATTTGGTGTTTCGCGGTTCTTATTTGGCGCTCTGGTAACGAGGCAAAACGCGGCGTTGAGTTCCGCCACTCAAAACGCACAAGAACAGAAGTGTATGAATTGGGACTGATTCACTTAACAATAGGTCCCCAGGTTCCCTACGTCTACCCTGATACGTGCAGGGAAAAATATTAAAACTACAATATAAAACATTATCTTGGATAAAAATATGTTTTTAAAATAAATATATATTTAAAATAAATATAAAGGACATTTTTTTCTTCTGAGAAGAACTTGCAAAACCATCTAACGAAAGAAAATAATTTCTATTTAAATCTTTTTTTCTAATAATTAATAATAATATTTGGGAGTATATATCTAATAACATAATAACACCTTAAAGATTGATTATATTAAGCAACACTCATCCGAGTCAAATGTCGGATGGGTGTGCAAAAGAAAACTTTTCTACTACATTTATTAGTCAATTCCTAACCAATAAAAAAGAAATTAAACCTACCTCATCAACTTTCTTATGCAAATCTCTCATAACATCCTGTATTTGACCCAGCCCTTGGAAGATCTGCCTCAGTTCCCTCTGGCCGTCTGATTCGAACCAATCGTCGAATTCCCCTTCCTTGTCTCGCACCTGATGAAAGAAAGAGATGGCAATAATTAGTTAAAAGAGAGGAGAAATATAAAACGTCTGCTATTTGTTTTTTTATAAAAGAAAACTCAATAATGTCACTATATAAGCGTTTCATTAAATTGGTTGAAACTTTAGCTTTCAATGTATGGATAATTTCTTGATTTAATGCTGATAACGTTATTAGAAATTCGCGAAAGTAATTCATGTGAGAAATGAATAATTGTCTAGTAAAAGCGGGCGAAGCCGCGGGGTCACTATTATATAATAATTTTTTTTAATTGCTTTAAGATTTAAAGACAATTTTGATATCTTCTATATTGTAGTTTAAGTGTCATTTATACAACATACCAGTCATTTATATTCATTTTTTAATTCAATTCTTAAGTATTAATTACTCTCTTAGATCTACTTTTTCCATTCATTTTAATAATAGATGACCAATGTACATGAAACTAGCGAAATAATAAAAAAAAAAAACATTTCAATACAATGTTAAAAAAGAACAATTAAACTTGAAGTCATTGTGGCGGTTCTAGGGTCGATTTCCATTCGGAGGAATACTCATTCATATTATCAATTCATTGCTCTGGTAAGAAGATCGCTACTTAACAATGCAGTGTCCCGAAATTTGATCGAAGCGTGAACTTAACACTAGGTTCCTGTGCCGGATACCCCGTATACCGTGAAGTTGTGAAGGGAAGTAATTAAATTTTAATTCTAATACTCACTTCATCAGGATGTTCTTTTCTGTACTCCTCCTTCTGCTGTTCCAACTTTTTCTGATACTCTTGATATTCTTGTGATAACTTTTGTTGTTCATCACTACTAATTTGTTGTTGACCACCTGAAGGTTAAAAATAAAAAAAATAAAGGTGAAGTTTTAAATAAAACTATTTTAACCGGATTAATCGCGTATATTTTGTATGTTTATACATTTTTGGAAACCCGACGTTTCGAACACTTTGCAGTAGTCCGTGGTCACGGGTAGACTGAGGTGGCATTCGTCTGTCAGTTGACATGACATAATTATTATATCAAACTACCGCCAACGATTTCTTAATTGCCTCGCGTACTGCCCTGGATTCCTGCAGAATGAGCTGATGGTATCTTGCCCCTCTAGTATGGTGGGTTTGAGACTTCAATGATTTTATGTGAGGGTCCCAGGTGGTAGAAAGTTTCCAGCCATCCTCTCTATTGAAATTAGGATGTTTTTGTATTTCAATAGCCTCGCGGATCATTCTAGGAATGTATCTGTTTTCCTTAGCGAGGATTTGGGGTTTATCAAACCTAATGTAGTGGCTGGGTTTATCCACAGTATGCTCACACACAGCTGACTTCGATACATGCCCATTCTTGATATTCAGAAATGTGTTCTTTTACC